>JAGKTI010009156.1:0-31665 GCA_018397915.1 Birgus latro
AACTGCTGAGATGGACGTTGCGGGAACCGAATGGAAAGGTGAAGGGTGGAATCATCAGCATATGAGTGGATAGGGTTAGATGTACTGGAGGGTAATGTGACGAAGTATTCGCAGGGTGGTCGAGCCAGGTTCCTTCGTAAGCGAGGACGGCTGTACTGTGAGTCACAAACACCCCAGGGTGAGGTTCGACTGCAGTTTGTCGTTCCTGCAAAGTATCACCGAGCAGTGTTCGAATTGGGTCATTGTTCAGTGATGGGAGGTCACATGGGACAAAGGAAAACCTCTGACCGCATCCATGCTGACTTTTTCTGGCCGGGAATGGAACAGGAAATAACTAGGCTAGTGCGTTCCTGTGATGTGTGTCAGCGTACCACTGACCGCGGGCGTGTCCGTCCCGCGCCATTGAAGCCATTGCCTGTAATCTCTGAACCGTTTGAGAGAGTAGCAGTTGACATTGTTGGGCCAATCACTCCTAGGGCTAGTGATGGATCAAAGTACATCCTCACTATCGTTGATTTCAGCACACGGTGGCCTGAAGCCGTGGCCCTTAAGAATATAGAGGCCGTCACTGTTGCAGAGGCATTAATTGAGGTGTTCTGCCGAGTAGGTATTCCCAAGGAGGTCTTAAGCGACTGGGGTTCGCAGTTCACCTCTGCAATGATGAATGAAGAATTCAGGTTGTTATCAATCCGAGGCTTGCGAACTACGCCCTACCACCCTATGTGTAACGGGTTGTGTGAGAGGTTCAGTGGGACTCTCAAGAAGATGTTGAAGCGCATGGCCGCTGAACAGCCAAAAGAATGGCCGCAGTTCATTGCTCCTCTTCTTTTTGCTTATCGAGAAGCCCCACAGCACTCCTTGAAGTTCTCACCTTTTGAACTGGTGTATGGAAGGTCGGTCCGTGGGCCACTTCAAGTCCTTCGAGAGTTATGGGACGATGAAGAACCCGACCCTGAAGTTAAGACCACCTACACCTATGTCCTTGATTTAGCTGACCGCCTCCAGTCGACATGCGAGTTAGCTAAGGAAGAATTGGTCAAGGTGCGCGAAGTTCAGAAGGCTCATTATGATAAGAAAGCAAAGCTTCGGAAGTTTAGTCCAGGTGATAAATGCCTGGTGTTACTCCCCACTGCCCAGAACAAGTTATTGGCACAGTGGAAGGGTCCATACGATGTAGTAGAGCGCGTTTCAGACCCCAACTACATAATCCAGATGGGGAGTCTTCGGAAAAGATTCCACATTAATATGTTGATGGCGTATTATGAGCCAAACTCTGAGGAAACTGGTTTTCCTGTCCTAAGAGACAGTGACCAGCCATCAGAAGAACCTGGGGCAGTCGCGGTGATCCCAACCGCGGACACTGACGATGAGCCCTTAACCGTTCAGTCCCGGCAGGAGGAGACTGTCGGAGATGTCTTACTTAACACTGACTTAGCATTAGATGACCAAAATGTCATAAGGTCACTGCTCTGTCGGTATGCTGGTGTATTCTCTGACCAACCTAGACTCGCAAAGGTTGAGTGTCACAAGATTGAGTTGACCAGCAATACTCCTGTAAAAGTTAAGCCATATCCAATTCCCATGCGACTACTGGACGCAGTAGATAAGGAAATTGCCGACATGGAGGCTGCAGGTATCATTGAAAGGTCCTCATCTCCATACTGCAGTCCAATGGTAGTAGTCCGCAAGAAGGATGGAGGAGTAAGGATTTGTGGCGATTATAGGAGGCTAAACACAATTACTAAAGTGGATGCTGAGCCAATGGGTGACCATATTGCCATCTTCTCCAAGCTGGCAGGGTCACAATATTTCACAAAGCTCGATCTAGCGAAGGGATTTTTCCAGATTCCCCTTCATCCCGAGTGTTGTCAGTTCACCGCTTTTGCTACTCCTACGGGGTTGTACCAGTACAAAGTCCTTCCATTTGGACTTACCAATTCCCCAGCAGTATTTAATCGAGCCATGAGACAAGTGCTCCATGGTATCGTAGGAGTAGAAATGTTTGTTGATGATGTCCTTGTCCATCCTGCCACGTTGGAGGAGCACCTCAGACTCTTGGAAATTGTCTTCAGTAGACTCCAGAGTTTCAACATGACTGTGAAACCTAGCAAGTGTAAGATTGCGCACAGTGAAGTGGAGTTCCTCGGACATATCGTTGGCAACAGTTGCTGCAGGTGTCACGGCGATAAGATCCGAAAAGTTAAGGAAGCGCCAAGACCAGTGACCAAGAAACAAGTCAGGGCGTTCCTCGGCTTAGCGGGGTATTATAGAAGTTTTATCCCCAATTTTGCTCTCATTGCCCAGCCGTTGCACGAGACGCTTCGGAAGTATGCCTCAAATACCATTGAATGGGGAGAAGCGCAAGAGAGATCCTTTACCACCCTCAAGAACATGCTGTGTAAGGAGTCCATTTTACAGCTCCCTAATTCCAATAAACCTTTCGTACTGCATACCGACGCCTCACAAGATGGAATAGGTGCAGTACTGATGCAAGAATCGGAGGGTGGAATTTTCCCAGTGGCGTATCACAGCCGTAAACTAAAACCCGCTGAGAGGAATTATAGTACTGTGGAGAAGGAACTCTTGGCTGTTGTTGATGGTATTAAGAAATATTACTATTATTTGTACGGAGCACCATTTACCTTGGAATCTGATCATATGCCACTCACTAGTCTCAGCACAACTAGGACGGCTAATGCAAGGTTGACACGCTGGACACTGTATTTGCAGCAATCTAACTTTCATGTGAGATACATCAAGGGAAGTGACAATGTGGGCGCAGACCTGATGTCTCACCTTCTGAATGATGATTAATGTGGGTATCTGTTGTACACTGGGTTCCCTAAGACTGTGCTGTTCTAAGAGATTTGAGCAATCCTAAAACTAGCTTGTGGGTTCCCTAAGACTGTGCTGTTCTAAGAGATTTGAGCAATCCAAGAACTAGCTTGGTTCCCAGTCAGTACTATGCTGCTAAGACCTCACGTCTCGCTAGTTGGCCCCACAGGACATAATATGTCTGGGGTCTGTACATACATATGTACTGTAGCTTATAAGTGCACCGTAGATTAAGGTAGGTTAAGGGGGAAGTCCGAGACCCCGCAGAGGCAGTCTGAGGCTGTGTTTGAATTACCTTGTGGTGTATCTCGAGCTGCGGGCCTCCCTGAGGATTCCCGGAGATTACACAGAAGCCACATGAGTGTTCACACCCATGCAGAGTGTTAAAATGTGACCTGCCCAAGTTTTGCATAGGAATTCTCAACTACCTTTACTAATTATAAGTGTGCAGTCACAGTGAACCCAACCGAGGACACCGATGACAAACGGGCAGTCGAGGTGACAAGCCCTTTGTAATGATAAGTAAAGCTATAAGTGTGCAGTCACGGTGAACCCAACTGAGGACAATGATAGGCGGGTAGTCGTGGTGCGATCCCAGCCGAGGGCACCGACGACGAGCCCTTTATTAGGCGTAAGTGTAGGTTTAAAAAGGCAACTATTAGGAAAACAATGGCAACATACGTACAAAACTTGCTGTTGGCTGACTTTCAGCAAAAGAGTACTTTCTTTTGTGTGTGGATTGATTGCTGGGTGGATGAAATTGTAATTTAGTGCAAATCCTTTCATTGACACTATTGATACTCCACCTTGACTCATCCCACAGGTACAGTTGTTGGGTGAAAAAGATGTCCAGGACCATTGATTGTCTGCTGCACGCTGGCACTTCATCTCCTCTGCCCTCGTCGCCTTTATTATTGCATTAACATGTATTATTATTATTGCTTTACACGTAGGTACAGTTACATTACAACTGTCACACCTACACCGTGTATCATATAGGGGAGGCGGTAGCTCGATCGGTAGAGAGTTGGCTTGCAGTCCCGTTGGACCCAGGTTCGAATCCTCGCTGGTGCAGGGAACAGTTTAAGGATTTGAATTTCATTAAATCAGGCTTTACTGATCTACCGGAAGACCCGCCGACATGTCGTAAAAATAACCCCGCTAATACCAAAACACCAGTCCCGTATGAGACAGCCCTAGCATGTATTCAATATGGATGGTGGGTGTTAAGCACCGAAGTGGTGACATGTAGAGGTGTATAGTATGTAGGAGGACGACTGGGCCTTGATAGCAGGCTGTAAAGCCTATGCCCAGAGTCGGACAAAAAAAAAAAAAAAAAACATACACCATGCTACATAACAATTAGTCGTCAATGTAAATGTAGCGAACTTTCGCTCAGTTTAACCTGAGTACAGGATTTTTCACTGTCATCTCGGAGTTTTTCCCCCAAGCTTGCTTTTCTTAACGTAAATACGAGGTTTTTACGCTCACAGGCGACAATGTTTTTTTCTCCTGTAACAGGATAGTACACACGCCACAGTGTGAATCTTGTGTGACTGAGCTAGGATGTATATATATACTGAATATAATGTCAAATTTTACTAAAGTAAAATTTGAATTTTTTCAGGGGCGTAATGTCACGAATTTTCTACATCGTAACGTCATGTTAAGAAAATCGTGACATCGAGTGATTTTGCGGGAGGAATGAATTATTATGAAATGTACGATGTTCGCTCATTCTCTCAAACCGTCCGCTCGCGTGCTTGTATTCGCTCATGTTGTCAAAACTTTCGTCATTCTACCTACCGCGAGTAATTGTTTTTTATTATGTGCGGGCGGTGCGTTCCTCTGAGCGATAATTTTTGAATTGTCAGTTCCGCTCTGAGCCGTTATATGCCGGCCGTGCCATCTTCCCACGCGCTCGTCGCGCTATGTATTCAAATCGGAGCTCAGTCTGTCTATAGACACGGCGCGCCGCGATACGCCTCTCTAGGCTTGAGTGATTTCTTACCGATTTCAGATCTCAGCTTGTGCTGGCGTGTGTCCCGCAGCTCCCACCCCTTGGTGATCGTCGCAGCAGCTCGGTTTCATCCATACCGATTAGTATTTTCTTGTTTTCCTAGGCTTAAGCTTTTGAGATATTTAGCTGTTTGTCTGAGTGAGTGAGTGCATTTCTTTTCCTTTGATTTGAATTGGAGTCATGTAACGTAAATCTATATGCTTGTATTTAATAAATTTACAGTTCGTTTTCTTGAGCTTTGTTAAATGTAACAGTCGTGTTTAATTTTCCCACTTATTTAATATAGTTTTGCTACTCCACGTTAGCACAACTCTTTGTATTAAATCACGAATGGTACTTAGGCCAGCTTTTGGCATTAATCCTTAAATCCGTTGTGCTAGCAAGGAGTTTGCTCAGCCAAGATCCTGTTTATCTTTATTATTATCATTTTTGATTGTTAAGGGAAGAAACTAACTTTCTTAGAGGCCAACGGTACAATATTACAGCCTAATTGAGCGTCTAGTCTCTGCTGTGTACCGTAGAGAAAGTCTAAAAATTCTCGACTCTAGAGAATTGGCGAAGTGAGCCAGCATAAAGTGAAATCGCTGCTCAATTTCACGAGTCTATTCTCTCTTCGTAAATGACTCGATAGTCATTCTTAGCACACATAGCTATACATTGTATACTCGAGTTATACAATATCATTATCCTTATGAAATACTAAAATTTCCCCTGACAGTGTTTTACAATCAACTTTGAGAACACTGGAGGAAGTTGCATATTCTGCGTTTTCACCGAGAAATGCTCTTATTCAGCCATCATTAGATAAAAAGAGAATTGACATACCTCCAAAACGGATGCTATCAACCGAAAGTATTTCACAATTTGCACTACTTCTTGTCCTTGAAGTCACGGTTAAAAGGGTGGGATAACAAAGACCAATCAGAAGTTAATAATCCAGAATTCCCTCTCAAGAGGAATCACTTTATTGAAAGATTTTACCTACGGAAATGTGGGTAATGGTGTAACAGAGATCTTGATATTGTGCAAGATTTTTTTTTTCTTTACCGCCACGAGGCTCGACGTATTTTTAAACTGCTTGTGCTTGAGAAAAAAAAAAATTTAAATTATCTCAGTGATCCTCACAATGTTTCAAGCTTTTTGTTCTTAAATAAATAAGGTGCCAGCTCTCTTTACGTGTCAGTCGACTTCTTGTTATCCTTCATAATTGTGACATTTTCACCCTCACAAGTGTCTTCTAAGTTCAGAATATAATATAATGAGTTTTACAATCAACTTTGAGAACACTTGAGGAAGTTGCATATTCAGCATTTTCTCCGAGAAATACGCTTATTCACCCATCATTAGATTAAAAGAGAATCGACCTACCTCCAAAACGGATGCTATCAACCGGAACTATTTCACAATTTGCAATATTTCTTGTCCTTGAAGTCACGGCTAAGGCCGAAAAAAAATAGATACATCAGAAGTTAATAATCCAGAATTCCGTCTCAATATAAAACACATTACTGAAAGATTTTATCAACGGAAATATGGTTTTTGGTGTAACAGAAACCTTGATAATGTGCTAAAGTTCTTTTTTTTTTCTTTACCGCCAAGACGCTAGACGTAATTTTAAACTGCTTGTGCTTGAAGGGGGGGGGGGGGAAATCTGTTTTTAAATTATCTAGGAGATCCTCACAATGTTTCAAGCATTTTGTTCTTAAATATTTAAGGTGCCAGCTCTCCTTACGTGTCAGTTGACTTCTTGTTATCCTTCATAAATGTGACATTTTCACCTTCACAAGTGTCTTCTTAGTTCTGAATATAATATAATGTTTTACAGTCAACTTTGAGAACACTTGTGGAAGTTACATGATCGGCGTTTTCGCCAAGAAATATGCTTATTCAGCCATCATTTGATTAAAAGAGAATTGACCTACCTCCAAAACGGATGCTATCAGCCGGAACTATTTCAAAATTTGCGCAACTTCTTGTCCTTGAAGTCACGGCTAGGGGTAAAAAAATCGACAAATCAGAAGTTAATAATCCAGAATTCCGTCTCAAGAGAAATCAAAGTACTGAAAGATTTTACCTACGGAAATGTGGATTTGTGGGTAAAAAACACTTTGATATTATGCAAAAGTTCGTTTTTTTTTTTCGCCACAAGGCACGACGTAATTTTAATCTGTTTGCGCTTGAGGAAAAAAAAATCAAAGTTTTTAAATTGTCTTGGTGATCCTCACAATGTTTCAAGCTTTTTGTTCTTAAAAAACTAAGGTGCCAGCTCGCTTTACGTGTCAGTCGACTTCTTGTTATCCTTCATAAATGTGATATTTTCACCTTCACAAGTGAAATATAATAATTTCACAAGTGAAATATAATAAATATAAAATAATGTGTTTTAATATCAACTTAGAGAACACTTGAGAATGTTGCATATTCAGCGTTTTCGGCGAGAAATACGTTTATTCAGCCATCAATAGATTAAAAGAGAGTGGACCTACCTCCAAATCGAATGCTATCAACCGGAACTATTCCACAATTTGCACACCTTGTCCTTTAAGTCACGGCTAAGGGGAAAAAAATTCGACAAATCAGAAGTTATTAGTCCAGAATTCCGTCTCAAGAGGAATCACAGTACTGAGAAATCACCTAAGGAAATGTGGTTTTTGGTGTAACAGAAACCTTGATATTGTGCTTTTTTTTTTTTTACGCCACGGGGCTCGACGTAATTTTAAACTATTAGTGTTTGAGAAAAAAAAAATCGAAATTTTTAAATTGTCTCGGTGATCCTCACAATGTTTCAAGCTTTTTGTTCTTAAAGACTTAAGGTGCCAGATCTCTTTAACTGTCATTCGACTTCTGATTATCCTCCATAAAAGTGACATTTTCACCCTCACAAGTGTTTTCCTAGTTTTGAATTTAATATAATGTGTTTTACAATCAACTTTGAGAACACTGGAGAAAGTTGCATATTCTGCGTTTTCGCCGAGAAATGCACTTATTCAGCCATCATTAGATAAAAAGAGAATTGACATACCTCCAAAAGGGATGCTACCAACCGGAACTATTTCACAATTTGCACAACTTCTTGTCCTTGAAGTCACGGCTAAAGGGAGGGGGGGGGGGGAAGACAAATCAGAATTTAATCATCCAGAATTCCGTCTCAGGAGAAATCACTATATTGAAAGATTTTACCTACGGATATGTGGTTTATGGTGTAACAGAGATCTTGATATTGTGCAAAAGTTCGTATTTTATCTTTACCGCCACGAGGCTCGACGTAATTTTTAACTGTTTGTCGTTGAGAAAAACAAAATCGATGTTTTTAAATTATCTCAGCGATCCTCACAATGTTTCAAGCTTTTTGTTCTTAAATACCCAATGTGCCAGCTCTCTTTACGTATCAGTCGACTTCTTGTTATCCTTCATAATTATGACATTTTCACCCTCACAAGTGTCTTCTAAGTTCAGAATATAATATAATGAGTTTTACAATCAACTTTGAGAACATTTGAGGAGGTTGCATATTCAGCGTTTTCTCCGAGAAATACGCTTATTCACCCAACATTAGATTAAAAGAGAATGGAACTACCTCCAAATCGGATGGTATCAACCGGAACTATTTCACAATTGACACTACTTCTTTTCCTTGAAGTCACGGCTAAGGCGGAAAATATATAGATACATCAGAAGTTAATAATAAAGAATTCCGTTTCAATATAAAACACATTATTGAAAGATTTTATCTACGGAAATATGGTTTTTGGTGTAACAGAAACCTTGATATTGTGTTAAAGTTCTTTTTTTTTTCTTTACCGCCAAGACGCTGGACGAAATTTTAAACTGCTTGTGCTTGAGAAAAAAAAATCGGTTTTTAAATTGTCTAGGTGATCCTCACAATATTTCAAGCATTTTTTTTCTTAAATACTTAAGGTGCCAGCTCTCCTTACATGTCAGTTGACTTCTCGTTATCCTTCATAATTGTGACATATTCATCTTCACAAGTGTCTTCTTAGTTCTGAATATAATATAATGTTTTACAATCAACTTTGAGAACACTTGAGGAAGTTGCATGATCGGCGTTTTCGCCAAGAAATATGCTTATTCAGCCATCATTTGATTAAAAGAGAATGGACCATCCTCCAAAACGGATGCTATCTGCTGGAACTATTTCAAAATTTGCACAACTTCTTGTCCTTGAAGACACAGCAAAGGGAAAAAATCGACAAATCTGAAGTTAATAATCCAGAATTCCGTATCAAAAGGAATCAAAGTATTGAAAGATTTTACCTACGGAAATGTGGTTTTGGGGGTAACAAACACCTTGATATTGTGCAAAAGATCGTTTTTTTGGTACAAGGCTCAACGTAAGTTTAATCTGCTTGTGCTTGAGAGAAAAAAATCAAAGTTTTTAAATTGTCTTCGTGATCCTCAGTATATTTCAAGCTTTTTGTTCTTAAAAACCTAAGGTGCCAGCTCGCTTTATGTGTCAGTCGACTTCTTGTTATCCTTCATAAATGTGACATTTTCACATTCACATGTGTCTTCTTAGATCTAAATATAATATAATGTGTTTTAATATCAACTTTGACAACATTTGAGGAAGTTGCATATTCAGCGTTTTCGCCATGAAATACGCTAATTCAGCCATCATTACTTTAAAAGAGAGTGGACCTACCTCCAGATCGAATGCTATCAGCCGGAACTATTTCATAATTTGCACACCTTGTCCTTTAAGTCACGGCTAAGGGGAAAAAATTCGACAAATCAGAAGTTATTAGTCCAGAATTCCGTCTCAAGAGGAATCACAGTATTGAGGAACAACCTACGGAAATGTGGTTTTTGGTGTAACAGAAACCTTGATATTGTGCTTTTTTTTTTACGCCACGGGCCTCAAAGTAATTTTAAACTATTAATGTTTAAGAAAAAAAAAAGTTTTTAAATTGTCTAGTTGATCCTCACATTGTTTCAAGCTTTTTGTTCTTAAAGACCTAAGGTGCCAGATCTCTTTAACTCTCACTCGACTTTTTATTATCCTTCATAAAAGTGATATTTTCAACCTCGCAAGTGTCTTCTTAGTTCTGAATTTAATATAATGTGTTTTACAATCAACTTTGAGAACACTGGGGGAAGTTGCATACTCTGCGTTATCGCCGAGAAATGCGCTTATTCAGCCATCATTAGATGAAATGAGATTTGACATACCTCCAGAAGGGATGCTATCAAAGGAAGTATTTCACAATATCCACTACTTCCTGTCCTTGAAGTCACGGCTAAGGGGGGGGAAGACAAATCAGAAGTCAATAATCCAGAATTCCGTCTCAAGAGGAATCACTCTATTGAAAGATTTTACCTACGGAAATGTGGTTTATGGTGTAACAGAGATCTTGATATTGTGCAAAACTTCGTTTTTTTTTTCTTTACCGCCACGAGGCTCGACGTAATTTTAAACTGCTTGTGCTTGAGAAAAGAAAATCGATGTTTTTAAATTATCTCAGTGATTCTCACAATCTTTCAAGCTTTTTGTTCTTAAATGCCCAAGGTGCCAGCTCTCCTTACGTGTCGGCTGACTTCTCGTTATCCTTCATAATTGTGACATAATCACCTTCACAAGTGTCTTCTTAGTTCTGAATATAATATAATGTTTTACAATCAACTTTGAGAACACTTGAGGAAGTTGCATGATTGGCGTTTTCGCCAAGAAATATGCTTATTCAGCCATCATTTGATTAAAAGAGAATGTACCTACCTCCAAAACGGATGCTATCTGCTGGAACTATTTCAAAATTTGCACAACTTCTTGTCCTTGAAGTCACAGCAAAGGGGAAAAAATCGACAAATCTGAAGTTAATAATCCAGAATTCCGTCTCAAAAGGAATCAAAGTATTGAAAGATTTTATCTACGGAAATGTGGTTTTGGGGGTAACAGACACTTTGATATTGTGCAAAAGTTCGTTTTTTTTTTTTCCGCCACGAGGCTCGACGTAATTTTAATCTGCTTGTGCTTGAGAAAAAAAAAAAATCAAAGTTTTTAAATTGTCTTGGTGATCCTCAATATGTTTCAAGCTTTTTGTTCTTAAAAACCAAAGGTGCCAGCTTGCTTTACGTGTCAATCGACTTCTTGTTATCCTTCATAAATGTGACACTTTCACATTCACAAGTGTCTTCTTAGATCTAAATATAATATAATGTGTTTTAATATCAACTTTGAGAACACTTGAGGAAGTTGCATATTCTGCGTTTTCGCCGAGAAATACGCTTATTCAGCCATCATTACATTAAAAGAGAGTGGACCTACCTCCAAATCGAATGCTATCAGCCGGAACTATTTCACAATTTGCACACCTTGTCCTTTAAGTCACGGCTAAGGGGAAAAAAATTCGACAAATCAGAAGTTAGTAATCCAGAATTCTGTCTCAAGAGGAGTCACAGTATTGAGGAATCACCTAAGGAAATGTGGTTTTCGGTGTAACAGAAACCTTGATATTGTGCAAATATTCTTTTTTTTCACTCCACGGGGCTCGACGTAATTTTAAACTATTAGTGTTTGAGGAAAAAAAAAACAAAGTTTTTAAATTGTCTCGGAGATCCTCACAATGTTTCAAGTTTTTTGTTCTTAAATACCTAAGGTGCTAGATCTCTTTAACTGTCAGTCGACTTCTGATTATTCTCCATAAAAGTGACATTTTCACCCTCACAGGTGTCTTCTTAGTTCTGAATTTAATATAATGTGTTTTACAATCAACTTTGAGAACACTGGAGGAAGTTGCGTATTCTGCGTTTTCGCCAAGAAATGCGCTTATTCAGCCATCATTTGATAAAAAGAGAATTGATATACCTCCAAAACGGATGCTATCAACTGGAAGTATTTCACAATTTGCACAACTTCTTGTCCTTCAAGTCACGGCTAAAAGGGGGAAAAAAAACACAAATCAGAAATTAATAATCCAGAATTCCCTCTCAAGAGGAATCACTTTATTGAAAGATTTTACCTACGGAAATGTGGTTTATGGTGTAACAGAGATCTTGTTATTGTGCAAAAGTTTTTTTTTTCTTTACCGCCACGAGGCTCGACGTTATTTTAAACTGATTATGCTTGAGAAAAAAAATATCGATGTTTTTAAATGATCTCAGTGTTCCTCACAATGTTTCAACCTTTTTGTTCTTAAATACCTAAGGTGCCAGCTCTCTTTACGTGTCAGTCGACTTCTTGTTATCTTTCATAATTGTGACATTTTCACCCTCACAAGTGTCTTCTAAGTTCAAAATATAATATAATGAGTTTTACAGTCAACTTTGAGAACACTTCAGGAAGTTGCATATTAAGCGTTTTCTACGAGAAATACTCGTATTCACCCATCATTAGATTAAAAGAGAATCGACCTACCTCCAAAACGGATGCTATCAACCGGAACTATTTCACAATTTGCACTACTTCTTGTACTTGAAGTCACGGCTAAGGCGGAAAAAAAAATAGATACATCAGACGTTAATAATCCAGAATTCCGTCTCAATATAAAAACACATTACTGAAAGATTTTATCTACGGAAATATGGTTTTTGGTATAACAGAAACCTTGATATTGTGCTAAATTTTTTTTTCTTTACTGCCAAGACGCTCGACGTAATTTTAAACTGCTTATGCTAGAGAAAAAAAAAAACACGGTTTTTAAATTGTCTAGGTGATCCTCACAATGTTTCAAGCATTTCGTTCTTAAATACTTAAGGTGCCAGCTCTCCTTACGTGTCAGTTGACTTCTCGTTATCCTTCATAATTGTGACATTTTCACCTTCACAAGTGTCTTCTTAGTTCTGAATATAATATAATATTTTACAATCAACTTTGAGAACACCTGTGGAAGTTGCGTGATCGGCGTTTTCGCCAAGAAATGTGCTTATTCAGCCATCATTTGATTAAAAGAGAATGGACCTACCTCCAAAACGGATGCTATCAGCTATAACTATTTCAAAATTTGCACAACTTCTTGTCCTTGAAGTCACGGCTAAGGGGAAATAAAATCGACAAATCTGAAGTTAATAATCCTGAATTCCGTCTCAAGAGGAATCAAAGTATTGAAAGATTTTACCTACGGAAATGTGGTTTTAGGGGTAACAGACACCTTGATATTGTGCAAAAGATCGTTTTTCGCCACGAGGCTCGACGTAATTTTAATCTGCTTGTGCTTGAGAAAAAAAAAAATCAAAGATTTTAAATTATCTTCGTGATCCTCTCAATGTTTCAAGCTTTTTGTTCTTAAGAACCTAAGGTGCCAGCTCGCTTTATGTGTCAGTCGACTTCTTGTTATCCTTCATAAATGTCTGTACCTGCCATGTACAGCACTATACTGTAACACCACCATGTCCAGCGGCGCCTTGTGGTGCCTGTAGTTAATATAATAAAGCTACAAATCTTTAAATATATATATATATATATCCTTCATAAATGTGACATTTTCACATTCACAAGTGTCTTCTTAGATCTAAATATAATATAATGTGTTTTAATATCAACTTTGAGAACACTTGAGGAGGTTGCATATTCAGCGTTTTCGCCGAGAAATACGCTTATTCAGCCATCATTACATTAAAAGAAAGTGGACCTACCTCCAGATCGAATGCTTTCAGCCGGAACTATTTCATAATTTGCACACCTTGTCCTTTAAGTCACGGCTAAGGGGAAAAAAATACGACAAATCAGAAGTTATTAGTTCAGAATTATGTCTCAAGAGGAATCACAGTATTGAGGAATAACCAAGGGAAATGTGGTTTTTGGTGTAACAGAAACCTTGATATTGTACATTTTTTTTTTACGCCACGGGGCTCAACGTAATTTTAAACTATTAGTGTTTGAGAAAAAAAAATAACGAACTTTTTAAATTGTCCCGGAGATCCTCACAATGTTTCAAGCTTTTTGTTCTTAAAGACCTAAGGTGCCAGATCTCTTTACCTGTCGGTCGACTTCTTATTATCCTTCATAAAAGTGATATTTTCACCCTCACAAGTGTCTTCTTAGTTCTGAATTTAATATAATGTGTTTTACAAACAACTTTGAGAACACTTGAGGAATCTGCATATTCTGCGTTATCGCCGAGAAATGCGCTTATTCAGCCATCATTAGATAAAAAGAGATTTGACATACCTCCAAAACGGATGCTATCAAAAGGAAGTATTTCACAATTTCCACTACTTCTTGTCATTGAAGTCACGGCTAAGGGGGGGGGGGGGAAGACAAATCAGAAGTTAATAATCCAGTATTCCGTCTCAAGAGGAATCACTCTATTGAAAGATTTTACCTACGGAAATGTGGTTTATGGTGTAACAGAGATCTTGATATTGTGCAAAACTTCGTTTTTTTTCTTTACCGCCAGGAGGCTCAACGTAATTTTAAACTGCTAGTGCTTGAGAAGAAAAAAAAATCGATGTTTTTAAATTATCTCAGTGATCCTCACGATGTTTCAAGGTGCCAGTCGGTTGACTTCTCGTTATCCTTCATAATTTTGACATTTTCACCCTCACATGTGTCTTCTTAGTTCTGAATATAATATAATGTTTTACAATCAACTTTGAGAACACTTGAGGAAGTTACATGATCGACGTTTTCGCCAAGAAATATGCTTATTCAGCCATCATTTGATTAAGAGAGAATGGACCTACCTCCAAAACGGATGCTATCAGCTGGAACTATTTCAAAATTTGCACAACTTCTTGTCCTTGAAGTCACGGCTAAGGGAAAAAAAAAAAATCGACAAATCTGAAGTTAATAATCCAGAATTCCGCCTCAAGAGGAATCAAAGTATTGAAAGAATTTACCTATGGAAATGTGGTTTTGGGGGTAACAGACACTCTGATATTGTGCAAAAGATCTTTTTTTGCCACGAGGCTCGACGTAATTCTAATCTGCTTGTGCTTGAGAGAAAAAAATCAAAGTTTTTAAATTGTTTTCGTGATCCTCAATATGTTTCAAGCTTTTTGTTCTTAAAAACATAAGGTGCCAGCTCGCTTTATGTGTCAATCGACTTCTTCTTATCCTTCATAAATGTGACATTTTCACCTTCACAAGTGTCTTCTTAGATCTAAATATAATATAATGTGTTTTAATATCAACTTTGAGAACACTTGAGAAGGTTGCATATTCAGCGTTTTCGGCGAGAAATACGCTTATTCACATATCATTACATTAAAAGAGAGTGGACTGACCTCCAGATCCAATGCTATCAGCCGGAACTATTTCACAATTTGCACACCTTGTCCTTTAAGTCACGGCTAAGGGGAAAAAAATTCGACAAATCAGAAGTTATTAGTCCAGAATTCCGTCTCAAGAGAAATCACAGTATTGAGGAATAACCTAAGGAAATGTGGTTTTTGGTGTAACAGAAACCTTGATATTGTGCTTTTTTTTTTTTTGCGCCACGGGGCTCAACGTAATTTTAAACTATTACTGTTTGAGAAAAAAAAAAAAACGAACTTTTTCTATTGTCTCAGTGATCCTCACAATGTTTCAAGCTTTTTGTTCTTAAAGACCTAAGGTGCCAGATCTCTTTAACTCTCAGTCGACTTCTTATTATCCTTCATAAAAGTGATATTTTCACCCTCAAAAGTGTCTTCTTAGTTCTGAATTTAATATAATGCACTTTACAATCAACTTTGAGACCACTGCAGGAATTTGCATATTCTGCGTTATCGCCGAGAAATGCGCTTATTCAGCCATCATTAGATAATAAGAGATTTGACATACCTCCAAAACGGATGCTATCAAAAGGAAGTATTTCACAATTTCCACTACTTCTTGTCCTTGAAGTCACGGCTAAGGGGGGGGAAAGACAAATCAGAAGTTAATAATCCAGAATTCCGTCTCAAGAGGAATCACTCTTTGAAAGATTTTACCAACGGAAATGTGGATTATGGTGTAACAGAGATCTTGATATTGTGCAAAACTTCTTTTTTTTTCTTTACCAGCACGAGGCTCTACGTAATTTTAAACTGTTTGTGCTTGCGAAAAAAAAAAATCGATGTTTTTAAATTATCTCAGTGATCCTCACAATGTTTCAAGCTTTTTGTTCTTAAATACCCAAGGTGCCAGCTCTCTTTACGTGTCAGTCGACTTCTTGTTATCCTTCATAACTGTGACATTTTCACCCTCACAAGTGTCTTCTAAGTTCAGAACATAATATAATGAGTTTTACAATCAACTCTCGCAACACTTGAGGAAATTGCATATTCAGTGTTTTCTCTAAGACATACGCTTATTCACCAATCATTAGCTTAAAAGAGAATCGACCTACCTCCAAAACGGATGCTATCAACCGGAACTATTTCACAATTTGCACTACTTCTTTTCCTTGAAGTCACGGCTAAGGCGGAAAAATAAAAGATACGTCAGAAGTTAATAATCCGTCTCAATATAAAACACATTATTGAAAGATTTTATCTTCGGATATATGGTGTTTTGGTGTAACAGAAACCTTGATATTGTGCTAAAGTTATTTTTTTTTTTTTTTACCGCCACGACGCTCGACGTAATTTCAAACTTCTTGCGCTTGAGAAAAATAAAAATCGGTTTTTACAGTTGTCTACGTGATCCTCACAATGTTTCAAGCATTTTTGTTATAAATACCTAAGATGACAGCTCTCCTTACGTATCAGTTGACTTCTCGTTATCCTTCATAATTGTGACATTTTCACCTTCACAAGTCTCTTCTTAGTTCTGAATATAATATAATGTTTTACAATCAACTTTGAGAAAGCTTGAGGAAGTTCCATGACCGGCGTTTTCGCCAAGAAATATGCTTATTCAGCCAACATTTGATTAAAAGAGAATGGACCTTCCTCCAAAGCGGATGCTATCAGCAGGAACTATTTCAAAATTTGCACTACTTCGTGTCCTTAAAGTCACGGCTAAGGGGGGAAAAAATCGACAAATCTGAAGTTAATAATCCAGAATTCCGTCTCAAGAAAAATCAAAGTATTGAAAGATTTTACGTACCGAAATGTGGTTTTGGGGGTAACAGACACTTTGATATTGTGCAAAAGTTCGTTTTTTATTTTTCCGCCACGAGGCTCGACGTAATTTTAAGCTGCTTGTGCTTGAGGGAAAAAAAATCAAAGTTTTTAAATTGTCTTCTTGATCCTCACAACATTTCAAGCTTTTTGTTCTTAAAGACCTAAGGTGCCTGATCTCTTTAGCTGTCAGTAGACTTCTGATTATCCTTCATAAATGTGACATTTTCACCTTCACAAGTGTCTTCTTAGATCTAAATATAATATAATGTGTTTTAATATCAACTTTGAGAACACTTGAGGAAGCTGCATATTCAGCGTTTTCGCCGAGAAATACGCTTATTCAGCCATCATTACATTAAAAGAGAGTGGACCTACCTCCAAATCGAATGCTATCAGCCGGAACTATTTCACAATTTGCACACATTGTCCTTTAAGTCACGGCTAAGGGGAAAAAAATTCGACAAATCAGAAGTTAGTAATCCAGAATTCTGTCTCAAGACGAATCACAGTATTCAGGAATCACCAAAGGAAATGTGGTCTTCGGTGTAACAGAAACCTTGATATTTTGCAAATATTCTTTTTTTTTACTCCACGGGGCTCGACGTAATTTTAAAACTATTAGTGTTTGAGAAAAAAAAAAAAAAAACGAAGATTTTAAATTGTCTCGGAGATCCTCACAATGTTTCAAGCTTTTTGTTCTTAAAGACCTAAGGTGCCAGATCTCTTTAACTGTCAGTCGACTTCTGATTATCCTTCATAAAAGTGACATTTTCACCCTCACAAGTGTCTTCTTAGTTCTGAATTTAATATAATGTGTTTTACAATCAACTTTGAGAACACTGGACGAAGTTGCATATTCTGCGATTTCGCCCAGAAATGCGCTTATTCAGCCATCATTAGATAAAAAGAGAATTGATATACCTCCAAAACGGATGCTATCAACTGGAAGTATTTCACAATTTGCACTACTTCTTTTCCTTGAAGTCACGGCTAAAAGGGGGGAAAAAAAAGACAAATCACAAGTTAATAATCCAGAATTCCCTCTGAAGAGGAATCACTTCATTGAAAGATTTTACCTACGGAAATGTGGTTTATGGTGTAACAGAGAACTTGATATTGTGCAAAAGTTTTTTTTTTCTTTACCGCCACGAGGCTCGACGTAATTTTAAACTGCTTGTGCTTGAGGGAAAAAAAAATCGATGTTTTTAAATGATCTCAGTGTTCCTCACAATGTTTCAACCTTTTTGTTCTTAAATACCTAAGGTGCCAGCTCTCTTTACGTATCAGTCGACTTCTTGTTATCCTTCATAATTGTGTCATTTTCACCCTCACAAGTGTCTTCTAAGTTCAAAATATAATATAATGACTTTTACAGTCAACTATGAGAACACTTGAGGAAGTTGCATATTCAGCGTTTTCTCCGAGAAATACGCTTATTCACCAATCATTAGATTAAAAGAGAATCGACCTACCTCCAAAACGGATGCCATCAACTGGAACTATTTCACAATTTGCACTACTTCTTGTCCTTGAAGTCACGGCTAAGGCGGAAAAAAAATAGATACATCAGAATTTAATAATCCAGAATTCCGTCTCAATATAAAACACATTACTGAAAGATTTTATCTACGGAAATTTGGTTTTTGGTGTAACAGAAACCTTGATATTGTGCTAAAGTTCTTTTTTTTTTTCTTTACCGCCAAGACGCTCGACGTAGTTTTAAACTGCTTGTGCTTGAGGGAAAAAAAAATCTGTTTTTAAGTTGTGTAGGTGATCCTCACAATGTTTCAAGCATTTTGTTCTTAAATACTTAAGGTGCCAGCTCTCCTTACGTGTCAGCTGACTTCTCGTGATCCTTTATAATTGTGACATTTTCACCTTCACAAGTGTATTCTTGGTTCTGAATATAATATAATGTTTTACAGTCAACTTTGAGAACACTTGTGGAAGTTGCGTGATCGGCGTTTTCGCCAAGAAATATGCTTATTCGGCCATCATTTGATTAAAAGAGAATGGACCTACCTCCAAAACGGATGCTATCAGCTGGAACTATTTCAAAATTTGCACAACTTCTTGTCCTTGAAGTCACGGCTAAGGGAAAAAAAAAAATCGACAAATCTAAAGTTAATAATCCAGAATTCCGGCTCAAGAGGAATCAAAGTATTGAAAGATTTTACATACGGAAATGTGGATTTGGGGGTAACAGAGACCTTGATATTGTGCAAAAGATCGTTTTTTGCCACTAGGCTCGACGTAATTTTAATCTGCTTGTGCTTGAGAGAAAAAAATCAATGTTTTTAAATTGTTTTGGTGATCCTCAGTATGTTTCAAGCTTTTTGTTCTTAAAAACCCAAGGTGCCAGCTCGCTTTATGTGTCAGTCGACTTCTTGTTATCCTTCATAAATGTGACATTTTCACCTTCGCAAGTGTCTTCTTAGATCTAAATATAATATAATGTGTTTTAATATCAACTTTGAGAACACTTGAGAAGGTTGCATATTCAGCGTTTTCGCCGAGAAATGCGCTTATTCACCCATCATTACATTAAAAGAGAGTGGACCTACCTCCAGATCGAATGCTATCAGCCGGAACTATTTCACAATTTGCACACCTTTTCCTTTAAGTCACGGCTAAGGGGAAAAAAATTCGACAAATCAGAAGTTATTAGTCCAGAATTCCGTCTCAAGAGGAATCACCGTATTGAGGAATAACCTAAGGAAATGTGGTTTTGGGGGTAACAGAAACCTTGCTATTGAGTTTTTTTTTTTTTTACGCCATTGGGCTCAACGTAATTTTAAACTATTAGTGCTTGAGAAAAAAAAAACGAACTTTTTAAATTGCCTCAGTGATCCTCACAATGTTTCAAGCTTTTTGTTCTTAAAGACCTAAGGTGCCAGATCTCTTTAACTCTCAGTCGACTTCTTATTATCCTTCATAAAAGTGACATTTTCACCCTCACAAGTGTCTTCTTAGTTCTGAATTTAATATAATGTGTTTTACAATCAACTTTGAGACCACTGCAGGAATTTGCAAATTCTGCGTTATCGCCGAGAAATGCGCTTATTCAGCCATCATTAGATAAAAAGAGATTTGACATACCTCCAAAACGGATGCTATCAAAAGAAAGTATTTCACAATTTCCACTACTTCTTGTCCTTGAAGTCACGGCTAACGGGGGGGGGAGGGGGGGAGACAAATCAGAAGTTAATAATCCAGAATTCCGTCTCAAGAGGAATCACTCTATTGAAAGATTTTACCTACGGAAATGTGGATTATGGTGTAACAGAGATCTTGATATTGTGCAAAAATTCGTTTTTTTTTTCTTTACCGCCACGAGGCTCTACGTAATTTTAAACTGCTTGTGCTTGAGAAAAAAAAAATCGATGTTTTTAAATTATCTCAGTGATCCTCACAATGTTTCAAGCTTTTTGTTCTTAAATACCCAAGGTGCCAGCTCTCTTTACGTGTCAGTCGAATTCTTGTTATCCTTAATAACTGTTACATTTTCACCCCCACAAGTGTCTTCTAAGTTCAGAATATAATATAATGAGTTTTACAATCAACTTTGAGAACATTTGAGGAAGTTGCATATTCAGCATTTTCTCCAAGAAATACGCTTAATCACCCATCAACAGATTAAAAGAGATTGGACCTACCTCCAAAACGGATGCTATCAACAGGAACTCTTTCACAATTTGCACTACTTCTTGTCCTTGAAGTCACGGCTAAGGCGGAAACAAAAAATAGATACATCAGAAGTTAATAATCCAGGATTCCGTCTCAAGAGAAATCACATTATTGAAAGATTTTTCCTACGGAAATATGGTTTTTGGTGTAACAGAAACCTTGATATTGTGCAAAAGTTCTTTTTTTTTCTTTACCGCCACGAGGCTCGATGTAATTTTAAACTGCTTCTGCTTGAGAAATAAATAAACGGTTTTTAAATTGTCTAGGTGATCCTCACAATGTTTCAAGCATTTTGTTCTTAAATACCTAAGGTGCCAGCTCTACGTGTCAGTCGACTTCTTCTTATCCTTCATAATTGTGACATTTTCACTCTCACAAGTGTCTTCTTAGTTCTGAATATAATATAATGTGTTTTACAATCAACTTTGAGAACATTTGAGGAAGTTGCATATTCAGCGTTTTCGACTTGAAATACGCTTATTCAGCCATCATTAGATTAAATGAGAATGGACCTACCTCCAAACCGGATGCTATCAGTCTGAACTATTCCATAATATGCACTACTTGTCCTTGAAGTCATGGCAAAGGGAAAAAATAAAATCGACAAATCAGAAGTTAATAATCCAGAATTCCCTCACAAGAGGAATCTATCTATCTATCTATTGCCAGATGCCTCAATCCCGAACGGGGTGGCCACAAACAAATCGCCTCCTTGTCACTCTGTCATCTGCCATTTCACTACCACGCTCCCAACTCACACCCCCCTCTCTCATATACCTCTCCACTCCATCCCTCCATCTCATCCTCGGCCTCCCCCTCCCTCTCGCCCCATCCACCTCACTCACATACACTCTCCTCGTCAATCTTTCACTCTCCATCCTCTCCACATGCCCAAACCACCTTAACGTGTTTCTCCTAACGCTTCCCATCACGTCCTCAACCACACCACAACGCTCCTTCACTTCCTCAGTTGTTAGTCTGTCTCTCCATGTGACTCCACATGCTCCTCTCAAATAACTCATTTCCACTGCTCTCACTCTTGACTTCTGTCCTTCCAACAGGGTCCAAGCTTCACTTCCATATGTCAGAGTTGATATCACAATACTGTCATGTAACAACTTTTTCACTTCCATGCTCACTTCCCTGTTTCTTATCACTGCTTTCAACGAACCAGCAACCTTCCTTCACTGCTGTACCCTTTTGAGCACTTCACCCTCCAGACTACCATCCTTACTCATCACACTGCCCAAGTACTTAAATTCACTCACATTCTCCATATCCTTTCCATCCAATCCCACTGTACACTGACCGGCTTCACTTCTCTCGAAGACCATCACTTTACTCTTCCCCACATTCACCTTTAGATTCCGTTTCTTACACACTCTCCCAAACTCATCTACCAAGCCTTGCAGCTCCCCTTCGTCTTCACTCAACAACACAGTATCATCCGCAAGCAACAGTACAGGGAGCCACACACTGCCCTCTCTCACTAGGGCCACTCCAACATCCACTGCCCGACCTTGTATCTCTTTTATAACCCCATCCATATACAGATTGAACAACCATGGAGACATGACACATCCTTGTTTCAATCCAACCTGCAAATGGAAAGATTCACTCAGTTTGCCATCCACACGCACGGCAGCCTTAGCACCCTCATACATACTCTTCACTGCCTTCAGCAACTTCCCATTCACTCCATATATTCTTAATACCTTCCACAAACCTTGTCTATCCACCCTGTCATATGCTTTCTCCAGATCCATGAAGGCTGCATACAACTTCTTGCCCTTCTCTAGAAACTTTTCCACTAAGGATCTAAGAATGAATATCTGGTCTATACAACCTCTCTCCTTCCTAAAACCTACTTGTTCTTCTCCAACTAATTCCTCAGTAATTTCCCTAACTCTGTCAATAAGTATCCTACCATATATTTTCCTATTACACTGAGAAGGCAAATGCCCCTATGATTACCACACACTGCTTTTTACCCTTTTCCTTTGTACAGAGGAATAACAGTATTGAAAGATTTTACCTAAGAAAATGTGGTTTCTGGTGTAACAGAAACCTTGATATTGTGAAAATATTAGTTTTTTTTTTTTTTTTTACCGCCATGAGCCTTGACGTTATATTAAACGTGCTGGAGAAAAAAAAAATCTATATTCTTAAATTGTTTCGGTCATCCTCACAATGTTTCAGGCATTTTGTTCTTAAAAACCTGTGGTGCCAGCTCTCTTTACGTGACAGTCGAATTCTTGGTATCCTTCATAAATGCGAGATTTTCACCCTCAAAAGTGTCTTCTTAGTTCTAAATATAATAAAATTCGTTTCACAATCATCTTTGAGAACAATTGAGGATGTTGCATATTCAGCGTTTTCGCCGAGAAATACGCTTATTCAGCCATCATTAGATTAAAAGAGAATGGACCTACCTCCAAAACGGATGCTATCAGCCGGAGCTGTTTCACAATTTGCACTACTTCTTGTCCTTGAAGTCGCGGCTAAGGGGAAAAAAAAAAATCGGCAAATCAGAAGTTAATAATCCAGAATTCAGTCTCAAGATGAATCAAAGTACTGAAAGATTTTACCTAAGGAAATGTGGTTTTTGGTGTAACAGAAACCTTGATATTGTAAAAATGTGCGGATTTATTTTTTTTTTTACACTACGAGGCTCGACGTAATATTAAAAGTGCTGGAAAAAAAATCGAAGTTCTTAAATTGCTTCGGTGATCTTCACAATGTTTCAAGCTTTTTGTTCTTAAAAACCTAAGGTGCCAGCTCTTTTTACGTATCAGTCGACTTCTTGTTATCCTTCATAAATGTGATATTTTCACCCTGATAAGTGTCTTCTTAGTTCAGAATATAAATTAATGAGTTTTACAATCAACTTTGAGAACACTTGAGGAAGTTGCATATTCAACGTTTTCGCCGAGAAATACGCTTATTCACCCATCATTAGATTAAAAGAGAATGGACCTTCCTCCAAAACGGATGCTATCAGCCGGAACTATTTCACAATTTCCACTACTTCTTGTCCTTGAAGTCATGGCTAAGAGAAAAAGCAAAAATCGACAAAACAGAAGTTAATAATTCAGAATTCTGTCTCAAGAGGAATCACAGTATTAAAATATTTTACCTAAAGAAATGTGGTTTATGGTGTAACAGAAACCTTGATATTGTGCAAAACTTTGTTTTTTTTTTCCGCCACGAAGCTCGACCTAATTTTAAATATCTTGTGCTTGAGAAAAAAAAAATCGAAGTTTTTAAATTGTCTGTGATCCTCACAATGTTTCAAGCTCTTTGTTCATAAAAACCTAAGGTGCCAGCTCTCTTTACGTGTCAGTCGACTTCTTGTTATCCTTCAAAAATGTAACATTTTCACCCCCACAAGTGTCTTCTTAGTTCTAATAATAATATAATGCGTTTTACAATCAACTTTGAGAACACTTGAGGAAGTTGCATATTCAACGTTTTCGCCGAGAAATACGCCTATTCAGCCATCATTAGATTAAAAGAGAATGGACCTACCTCCAAATCGGATGCTATCAGCCGGAACTATTTCACAATTTGCACATCTTGTCCTTTTAGTCACGGCTAAGGGGAAAAAAATTCGACAAATCAGAAGTTAATAATCCAGAATTCCGTCTCAAGAGGAATCACAGTATTGAGGAATCACCTAAGGAAATGTGGTTTTTGGTGTAACAGAAACCTTGATATGTGCAAGAGTTTTTTTTTTTTACCGCCACGAGGCTCGACGTAATTTTAAACGTGCTGCAGAAAAAAAAAATCGATATTCTTATATTGTTTCGGTGATCTTCACAATGTTTCAGGCTTTTTGTTCTTAAAAACCTAAAGTGCCATTTCTCTTTACGTGTCAGTCGACTTCATGTTATCCTTCATAAATGTGACATTTTCACCATCACAAGTGTCTTCTTAGTTCTGAACATAATATTATGTGTTTTACAATCAACTTCGAGAACACTTGAGGAAGTTGTATATTCAGGGTTATCGCCGAGAAATACGCTTATTCAGCCATCATTAGATTAGAAAAGAAAGAACCTACCTTCAAAACCGATGCTATCAGCCGGAACTATTTCACTACTTGCACTACTTCTTGTCTTTGAAATCACAGCAAAGGGAAAAACAAAAAATCGACAAATCAGAAGTTAATAATCCTGAATTCCGTCTCAAGATGAATCACAGTATTGAAAGATTTTACATAACGAAATGTGGTTTTGAGGGTAACAGAAACCTTGATATTGTGCAAAAGTTCGTTTTTTTTCCCCTCCACGAGGCTCGACGTAATTTTAAACAGCTTGTAGTTAAGAAGAAAAAAAATCGAAGTTTTTGAATTGTCTCGGTGAGCCTGACAATGTTTCAAGCTTTTTGTTCTTAAAAGCTAAGGTACAATCTCTCTTAACCTGTCAGTCAACTTCTTGTTATCCTTCATAAATGTGACATTTTCACCTTCACAAGTGTCTTTTTAGTCCTGAATATAAAACAATGTTTTACAATCAACTGAGAACAATTGAAGTTGCAAATTCGACTTTTTCTACGAGAAATATGCTTATTCAGCCATTATTAGATTAAAACCGGATGGACCTACCTCCAAAACGGATGCTATCAGCCGGAACTATTTCAGAATTTGCACTACTTCTTGACCTTGAACTCACGGCTAAGGGAAAAACAAAAAATCGACAAATCAGAAGTTAATAATCCTGAATTCCATCTCAAGAGGAATCACAGTATTGAAAGATTTTACCTAAGGAAATATTGTTTTTGGTGTAACAGAAACCTTGATATTGTGCAAAAGTTCTTTTTATTTTTTCCGCCAGGAGGCTCGACGTAATTTTAAACTGCTTGTGATTGAGAAAAAAAAATCAAAGTTTATAAATTGTCTCGGTGATCCTCACAATGTTTCAAGCTTTTTGTTCTTAAAAACCTAAGGTGCGAGCCCTCTTTACGTGTCAGTCGACTTCTCGTTATCCTACATAATTGTGACATTTTCACCCTCACAAGTGTCTTCTTAGTTCTAAATATAATATAATGTTTTACAATCAACTTTGAGAAGACTTGAGGAAGTTGCATGTTCGGCGCTTTCCCAAGAAATATGCTTATTCAGCCATCATTTGATTAAAAGAGAATGGACCTACCTCCAAAACGGATGCTATCAGCCGGAACTATTTGAAAATTTGCACAACTTCTTGTCCTTGAAGTCACGGCTAAGGGAAAAAAATCGACAAATCTGAAGTTAATAATCCAGAATTCCGTCTCAAGAGGAGTCAAAGTATTGAAAGATTTTACCTATGGAAATGTGGTTTGGAGGGTAACAGACACCTTGATATTGTGCAAAAGTTCGGTTTTTTTTTTTCCGCCACGAGGCTCGACGTATTTTTAAATTGCTTGTCAATCTATCTATCTATATACCTAGGCTGCTTCCCCCAAGAAAAGGGAGGTAGCCGAGACAGGTCAACACACTACCAATTTACTCATCCACTCATAGACATTCATTCGCATCTTAGCCCCAAAGGGGAGAAGGGACAGATCCTCTCCGCACCACACCGCACGAGGGTCAACTACGCAGTGCAGTCAGTGACATCCGCAGCAGGGCCCGACAGCAAAGCTGGTTTACCCCTGCCACATCATAATGTATCCAGCCCCTTACCTGCAACTGACCTGATCAACTGATCAGACAAAAAGCAGGAGAATATCTCCTCAGGGCTGCGTCATCATTTATTCATTCACAATTTCTCTCCATTCATTTCTATCACGCACAGCCACTCTTCCTTGCTCAACAGACAACCCTCTCGCATCCAACGCTCTCTTCACACTGTCCATCCATTCTATTTGTGGTCTTCCTCTCAGCCTTACACCTCTCACATCAGATCTTGTTATCTTTTTCACCAATCGCTCATTATCCATTCTCTCCATATGCCCAAACCATCGCAACACCCTCTGTTCAACTCGATCAGCCATCTCCCGAACAATTCCAGTTCTCCTTCGCACTTCATGATTTCTCACTCGACCCATACGCGTCACTCCACACATACTCCTCAGACACCTCATCTCCATTACATTCAAACTTTTCCTCTCTGCTACACCCATATTCCATGTTTCAGCCCCATATAATGCAGTCGGTATAACAACACCCTCATACAGCCTTCCCTTTACATCCATTCAGAGTGAACGACATCCAAACACTTTTTTCATACCTCCCAGCACCTTTCCAACTTCATTCTTTCTAAACTTCACTTCTGCATCTATTCTTCCATCCGCAGCAACATGTGACCCTAAATACTTAAAACACTCAACCTCCTCAAGCAACTCACCATTCAAAACTATATTCATCCTCCTACCATCTATCAACCTCGTACACTTCATCACTTTACTCTTATTCTCATTTATTTTCAGTTTCCTCCTTTCACACACCCTTCCAAACTCCTCTACCAACTGTCTCAATCTCTCCTCTGAATCAGCCACCAGTGCAGTATCATCCGCAAACAGCAGCTGCTTCAGATTCCACTCTCTACCATCATTCACCAGACTCAGTCCTCCATCTAACACTCTTGCATTCACCTCCCTTACAACACCATCCATATAAATATTAAACAACCAAGGCGACATCACACATCCCTGCCGCAGCCCCACTCTCATGGGAAACCAATCACTCACAGTATTTCCCACTCTTACCCACGCTGTACTATTTACATAAAAACTTTTCACTCCTTTTAGTAACCTGCCATCAAGCCCATTCAATCTTAAAACATTCCACAAAGCCTTCCTATCAATTATATCATATGCTTTCTCTAAATCCATGAATGCCCAAAACACATCCTTACCTTTCGCTAAATAGTTTTCACACACCTGTCTCACAGCAAACACCTGATCCACACATCCCCTCTCCTAAAGCGACACTGCTCATCACCAATCACTCCCTCTGTACCCTCTCTAACTCTCTTAATTAACATTCTACCATACACCTTACCCACCACACTCAACAGACTTATACCTCTAAATGAAGTACATTCATACTTATCACCCTTACCTTTATACAATGGGACCACACAAGCACTTGCCCAGTCAATTGGCACCATACCTTGCACAAAGCACACATTCAACAATCTTACTAACCAGTCAACAATAGTCGCTCCACCACATTTCAGGCATTCCACAGCACACCCATCCATACCTGCAGCTTTCCCTGTTTTCATCTGCTTTACTGCCTCTTGCACTTCCTCCATCGTGATCAGAGATTCATTCAACTCTCCCAACACATCTAATCCTTGCACCCTTCCATCTGCCACAATCTCAGCCTCCCTTTCCTCCTCTACATTCAACAATCTTTCAAAGTACTCCCCCCATCTCTTCCTTACTGCATCCATCTCAATTAACATCCTTCCATCCTCTGCTTTTACTCGCTCCTCCTTCCCAGACTTTCCCTTTCGCACCCTTTTCACCTCCTTCCAAAACATTTTCTTATTCTCTTGAAAATTCTCAGTCATCCTCCTACCCCACCTCTCATCTGCTGCCACTTTAGCATCACGCACAACCCTTCTCGCCCTATTCCTCTTTTCCTTATGCCTCTCATATGAAAGCTCATCCTTCCTCTGCAACCACACTTCATATGCATGTCTCTTCTCACCCACAGCCATACTTACTTCCTCGCGCCACCATTCACTTCCCTTTCTTACACCACCACCCACTCGTCTCACACCACACACCTCTTCTGCATGCCCCACCACAGCACTCTTAAACAAATGCCATTCCTCCTCCACACTGCCACTCTCCTGATCTTTCACTGCGTACCACTGATCTCTCAATTTCTCCTGATACCCTATCATTTTCTCTCTTTTATCTAACTCACTCGCTTTCAAAACCTCCCTGCCACACCTAACTCTCCTAGCTCTCACCCATCTCTTACCTACTCTCAACTTTCCCTCCACCAGGTAGTGGTCAGACATACCTCCACCCTCCCCTCTCAAAACTCTCACATCCAATCACCATCTCTCGCTCATCACACACACCTATCATTCGCTCCCCATTTTCATTTCTTCCAGGCACACCATGCATACCAACTACACCTTCAACTGCTACATTTCCCACTCTAGCATTCAGATCCCCCATCATTACCACATTCACATTCGCTCCAAAGCTCTGGAAACACTCATCAACATCATTCCAGAAAGACTCCTTCTCTTCTTCATCCCTTTCACTACCAGACCCATATGCACTCACAAAAACCCACAACTCACGTTCAAATTTCGCTTTCACCCACATCAGTCTCGATGACACCTCTTTCCATTCAATCACACACTGCTGTACTTTCGGGCTCACTAACAAGGCTATACCTTCTCTTGCCCATCCTCTATCAACACCTGACAATCTTCCATTCACACTTCCAAATGTAGACTCACCTTTCCCTTTCATCTTTGTTTCACTCAAAGCTAACACATCCAACTTGCTTCTCACAAACATTCTCCCAATCTCCCCCCTTTTAGCCTCAATCGTACTACAACCACGCACATTCATAGACCCAACCTTCAGGGTACGGGGATAACTCGATCCCACATCCCTTTCTTTGGCCTGTCTCTTTTTAGGAACTAAAAAACAGAGAAGGGGGTCCCTAGCCCCCTCACCCCGCCTCTTTTAGTGCTTGAGAAGAAAAAAATCAAGGTTTTTAAATTGTCTTGGTTATCCTCACAATGTTTCAAGCTTTTTGTTCTTAAAACCCTATGGTGCCATTTCGCTGTACGTGTCAGTCGACTACTTGTTATCCTTCATAAATGTGACATTATCACCTTCACAATTGTCGTCTTAGTTCTAAATATAATATAATATTTGTTTTAATATCAACTTTGAGAACACTTGAGGAAGTTGCATATTCAGCGTTTTCGCCGAGAAATACGCTTATTCAGCCATCATTAGATTAAAAGAGAGTAGACCTACCTCCAAATCGAATGCTATCAGCCGGAACTATTTCACAATTTGCACACCTTGTCCTTTAAGTCACGGCTAAGGGGAAAAAAATTCGACAAATCAGAAGTTAGTAATCCAGAATTCCGTCTCAATAGGAATCACAGTATTGACGAATCAACTAAGGAAATGTGTTTTTTGGTTTAAAAGAAATCTTGATATTGTGTGTGTGTTTTTTTTTACCGCCACGACGCTCGACGTAATTTTAAACTATTAGTGTTTGAGAAAAAAAAAATCGAAGTTTTTAAATTGTTTCGGTGATCGTCACAATGTTTCAAACTTTTTGTTCCTAAAGACCTAAGGTGCCAGATCCCTTTAACTGTCAGTCGACTTCTTATTATCCTTCATAAAAGTGACATTTTCCCCATCAAAAGTGTCTTCTTAGTTCTGAATATAATATAATGAGTTTTACAATCAACTTTAAGAACACTTGAGGAAGTTGCATATTCAGTGTTCTCGCTGAGAAATGCGTTTATTCAGCCATCATTAGATCAAAAGAGAATGGACCTACCTCCAAAACGGATGCTATCAGCCGGAACTATTTCACAATTAGCACTACATCTTGTCCTTGATGTCATGGCTAAGGGGAAAAAAAAAATCGACATATCAGAAGTTAATAATCCAGAATTCCTTCTCAAGAGGAATCACAATATTGAAAGATTTTACAGATGGATATGTGGTTTTTGGAGTAACAGAAACCTTGACACTGTGAAAATGTTCGTTTTTTTTTTTCTTTTTACCGCCACGAAGCTCGACGTAAATTTAAACTGAATGCGCTTGAGAAAAAAAAATTATCGAAGTTTTTAAATTGTCTCGGTGATCTTCACAATGTTTCAAGCTTTTTGTTCTTAAAAACCTAAGGTGGCAGCTCGCTTTGCGTGTCATTCAACTGATTGTTATCTTTCATAAATGTGACATTTTCACTTTCACAAATGTCTTCTTAGTTCTGAATATAATATAATGTGTTTTACAATCAACTTTGAGAACACTTGATGAAGTTGTATATTCACTGTCTTCACCGAAAAATACGCTTACAGCCATCATTAGATTAAAGGAGAATGGACCTACCTCCAAATCGGATGCTATCAGCTGGAACTATTTCACAATTTGCACAACATCTTGTCCTTTAAATTACAGTAAAGGGAAAAAAAATCGACAAAGAAATTACTAATCCAGAATTCCGTCTCAAGAGTAATCACAGTATTGAAAGATTTTACCTAAGATAATGTGGTTTTTGGTGTAACAGAAACCTTGATATTGTGTGTTTTTTTTTTTATTACCGCCACAAGGCTCGACGTAATTTCAAACTGCTTGTGCTTGAGAAAAAAAAATCAAAGTTTTTAAATTGTCTCGGTGATCATCACAATGTTTCAAGCTTTTTGTTCTTAAAGACCTAAGGTGCCAGCTCTCTTTACTTGTCAGTCGACTTCTCGTTATCCTTTAAAAATGTGACATTTACACCCACATAATTGTCTTCTTAGTTCTCAATATAACACTGGAGGAAGTTGCATATTCAGCGTTTTCGCCAAGAAATACTCGTATTCAACCATCATTAGATTAAAAGAGAATGGCCCTACCTCCAAAACAGATGCTATAACCCGGAACTATTTCACAATTTGCACTACTTCTTGTCCTTGAAGTCACGGCTAAGGAGAAAAAAAATAGACAAATCAGAAGTCAATAATCCAGAATTTTGTCTCAAGAAGAATCACATTATTGATAGATTTTACCTACGGAAATGTGGTTTTCGGTATAACAGAGATCTTGATATTGTGCAAAAGTTCGTTTTTTTTTTTTACCGCCACGAGGCTCGACGTAATTTTAAGCTGCTTGTGCTTGAGAAAAAAAAAATGTTTTTAAATTGTCTCAGTGATCATCACAATGTTTCAAGCTTTCTGTTTTTTAGACCAAAGGTGCCAGCTCTCTTTGCCTGTCAGTCGACTTCTCGTTATCCTTCATAAATGTGACATTTTCAACCTCAAAAACGTTTTCTTAGTTCTGAATAGAATGTGTTTTACATTCAACTTTGAGAACTCTGGAGGAAGTTGCATATTCAGCGTTTTCACCGAGAAATACACTTATTCACCCATCATTAGACTAAAAGAGAATGGACCTACTTCCAAAACGGATGCTATCAGCCGGAACTATTTCACAATTTGCACTAC
>JAGKTI010009158.1:0-14365 GCA_018397915.1 Birgus latro
GGTAGGTAGGAAGGTGGGTAGGTATTTATGTAGGTAAGTAGGTAGGAGCTGTAGGTGGTTAGTTAATTGATACATAAATTCATATACAGTATACCTCTGTCTGTCTATCTATCTCCCACTCCTTTCTAACAAGCTATAGTAGAAAATCAATAATAATAATAATAATAAATAATAATAATAATAATAATAATAATCTATTCATGACAAAAATATATAGAAATGATGTGATTATAATTCTCTCTCTCTCTCTCTCTCTCTCACACACAGAATCGAAAAATGACTAATATCACAAGCCTCTGTTCTTGCCCCATGGATTTTCCTGTGTTCCTTCTTTGCCCCTGGGATCAGAGAAGGCTTGGGTGGATCAGGAATGTGTGTGTGTGTGTGTGTGTGTGTTACATTGGTACTCGGGGCGCTTGGGAGTAAAGATGCGTTGTTTCTTGTGTTGTTTTCGTTGTTTATCGCCTTGTTTAGCTTGATTTGATCCACCAGGTTGATTAATAGGTTGCTCATCTGCTTGCCTGACCCCCTGAGACCTGGGTTCAAGTCCCGGGCGAGGCAGGACACAAAAGAAAATGACATGACACCCAAAACACAAAGGCGGAAGTTTCACTGGCGCCATCTTGGTATTGGAGAGTTCACCTTCCCTTTCACTCTTATTTTATAATTTTTCTTTTTTTTTCGGCCTTACATGGCCAAACCACCTTAATGTACATCAGTCAGCACCTAAAATCAAGGCAGAATCACTACGAAACCAAAAATAATAATACATGTCAAACGTTAACAGTTCAGTAGTATAGTGTGTGTGATATTTATGCCTGTTTTTTTTTTTTTTTTAATGCTCTGTGAACCATACTTCGCCCCATTTTCAGGTGGGAAACAGAGATCGAACTTAATGTACGACATTCCTCAGTCACCCTTTCCTTACGGTATATATTTCATTGTTTTCCATAAATGTGTGTATCAAGAATTATGTTTTATGTATGTATGTAATATTATTTATTTTAATACTGTAATTATTTAGCAAGAAATAAGGACGTAAGCTTAGAACACTAGTAACTGTCAGCGACTTAGTAAGCTCCCTTGGGATTTTCCCCTCCCACCTTCTGTATGAAAATGACAGGTGTACACGTAAAGAAATATAAGAATCTAATAGTTCTGTGGTGCAAGAGATGCTTTACAGTCATGAGCAATGGTAAACCGAGATGCCTTTTTCATTCTTTTTCTGTGCCTGCCCTCCTCTCTTCCTATTTTTCCCATCTTTCCTGTCACTTCTTATTGCTTTTCTTTCTTTCACAGGTGGCTTTACATTGAGTGACAAGCCAAATGGTTTCCTGTAAGCCAAGAAACCATTTACAACGCTGGGTGGTAACCATATAACCAAACCATACGTGCTCCCTACGTGTCAACAAGTGGGTTGGTGGAGGGTTAGTGCCCCTCCCTGTAAAACAAATAACTCAAAGTCAAATGGCCACCCCTTACGGGATTATGGCGTCTGGCAATAGATAGATAGATAGATTTCTCGATTCAGGTAACAGAGAAAAAATGGAAGGAAGGCTGTCTGGATTAACGGTGCTGCACTCAAAAGTCCAAATGCATGAAAGCTGGCAATAAATAACTGTGTCAGAGGGCACTTTCAGGGGCGTGATTTTGGGAAGGATTGGGCGCAAACTACCCACAGACCTGACAGTACTGATTGCTGTATTCAAAACAATAATCCTGTGGGATTTCAAAGCACACCACAGTGCTATGGAGAAATTCTATCATTAAGAGGTAACAATGCAGTTTTTTCACTGTTATATGTCATCAGCTTCTTTTTAATGATACAGTAATCGTGAATAAACCGAATGTTCCTTGATAAATGGCAAATTTGTAAAACTGGTCTTTCTGCTGTGGCCAGGTCATGGTAGGATTTTTAAGCCTGCAGCTTCCATCATTGGTAATTGTTAACCCATATGAGACACTGGAAAAAGTATTTACTTTGTTCTTGCCATCCCCAAGCAGTTTTATTCAGCTAAGGGGTGGCCTCCTCATCTAACTTGGGGTTAATAGCCTCCTCCATGGAGCCCCTGACATTATTATTATTTTTTTTTATGATCCTCCATGGAGGAACTGTGAAGGTGCCATAGGCTGAAAAATTGCCTAACCTGTATGTGAATGCGGGTGATAGGGAGAGTTGAAGAACTTTTCTATTACCAGTCAGCAGAGCTGGCTGGCTATATCAGTGCCAGCACATGAAGGCATCCCTCTCCAGGGGTGGTGAAGACTGATAACATTGTACTATAATGTTTTGTTAGTTTTAGGTTGATCCATCCACCAGCAATGCCACGACACAGGCAGTCTCATATGCCCAGCCGAGCACGGCCACTACCGCCTCAGGAGTCCATTCTGCCCATGGACAGAGAAATTGATCAGGCCAAGGAGAAACTGAGACTGATACTTGAAGACTTTGATGGTGAGGGTAAGGCAGGGAAGTGAAGGAGAGGCTTAGATGAGATGGGCTGTGGAGAGGGTGGTGCATGATGGAACACCCAGTTGACAATTGAAAGAGCCTGAGTTCAGTTCTCTGGCTGGGCAGTCTCTAGGACAAAGTTTGTTTCCCTCATTTTCCAGTTCACCCAGTAGCTGTACAGCATTTACTCTGTTTTGGCCAAAAATTGCTGTCTCCCCATCATCAGTGCTGAATTTTAACAAAGGACCAACACCAAAACATTGTATCAGTCATGAAGTGCCACTGAGCTACCTGAAATGAGCTGTCCCCCAAATAGAGGATGGTGGACTGTAGGAGGAGGACAGTTTCAGGCTGCACTCCACTGGGTTCACATATCTGATGAACCCGGGGCTATTTACTTGTTCACCATGTCACTACAAAAGGTCTCCCCAGAACTGAATAAAATTGTTTAGAGGTAGCAAGAGTAAACCAGCAAATACTTCACCAGATTGAATGCTAAAAACACTGGAAACATCAAAGTAACCTTAGTTTAGAAGAAGAGCATGTACTAAAGTTGTACTAAAATTTAAAGGATAGTTAATATTGACATCTTGGAGTGGGAAAGGAGGCCTGAATGATGATGATGATGATTTATATTACTGTAGCTAGTTAATAGTGTCAGATTACTGTACTGTACTTAAGGTATAAAATTTAGTTTCATATGTTCTTAATGCTTTACTTCCATTTGCCTCACCAGAACATAGTTACCTGCAAGATAGTTTATATTTATAACATGCAGGCAAGTGTACTGCATAAAAATTTACACCATTTGTCAGTGGTCTACAGTTTAGTATGTCCCATTTGTAGTGACAGCAATGCATATAGCCAGATTTAATCCTCTAGAGGTGCCTAGAGTTTTTTTTGAAGCATGTATGCTATCAAAGGATGCCAGCTGATCATCTACCCTTAAATGTACTCGACTGCAACTGCTTGACCTTGTGCCCCAACACCTCGAAGGGGGTCCAGTTATTAAACCTGTAGACAGTCACTTTGATTTATTTGTTTATTTTTTTTATTTAAACATTTACTTTTTCCTCAGTTGAGCATTGAATGAAGATCATGGAAGATGAAATTGAGAGCATCCTTCAGTCAATCCGCCAGATGTACTGAAGAGATCTCATGCACTACCCGGCTGCTGTCCTTAACAAACCATGGCAACAGAGTGATGTGGAAGAAGAGCAGAAGAGGAGTATGGCAATGAGAAACAGTACTGCCAAAAGCATTCTTCAATCTGCCACAGCCAAGAGACATGAAGTGGGTTCGTGGAATGTGGGAAGTTTGAGGGGAAGAGCGGGGGAAGTCGTTGAGGCATTCAGTAGAAGGTGGGTGGATGTGGCATGATTGCTGGAAGTCTGGTACAGGGTTGGATTAGCCAGAAAGATTGTTGGGAAGGAGTGCTACTATAAGTTGTTTTGGCAGGGGGGGACTGACGGATATGGGGGTGTGGGTGTGTTGGTTGCAGAGAAATGGGTGGAATATGTTATGAATGTTATGAGAGTAAGCGATAGGATAATGGTAGTGAAAATTTTGTTCGGTAGAATAATTATTGCAATTATATCGGCATATGCTCCACCAGCAGGGTTGGATGAGGTAGAGAAGGATAGATTTTGGGATGATTTAATATGTGTAGTATATGGTATGGGGGATGATGAGATAGTGGTTTTGGGAGAGGATTTAAATAGTCATGTGGGTGAAGCAGCTCAAGGTTATGAAAGAGTCCATGGAGGATGTGCATATGGTATGAGAAATGCGGAAGGGGAAAGAATACTCGAGTTTGGAGAGGCAATGGACACGAATGTGTGCAAAACACATTTTAGAAAAAGAGTGAATAGGTTGATTACGTATGAGTCCAGGGAAAATAGCAGTCAGATAGATTATTTTCTGGTCACGAGGGATGATAGGAGGTTACTGAGGGAAGTTAAAGTTATAGGAAGTGAGGAGTGTGTCCAGCAGCACAAACTACTGATTTGTGACATGGTGCTTATAGAACGAGTGATGACAAGGAGGACATATGTACCTAGGAGGAAAATATGGAAGCTGGAAAACCAAGCAGTAAGGGATGCCTTTTATAGTGAGATGAGGAGAATGGTGGCTGAACAGGGAGCCGTAGACAGAGGTGTTAAGGAACAGTACAGAGCCCTTAAGAACAATCTCTTGAGAGTTACTGATGCAATATGTGGTTGGACAAGGAGTTACTGATGCAATATGCAGTTGGACAAGAGGCCCACCAAGACATAAAGTAACTTAGTGGTGGGATGAGGGTGTAGAAGCTGCAGTTAAGGAGAAAAGAAGGCTTTTCCGGGAATGGAAGAAGGATTGTAACAGGAAGGAATACTTGCCTGCCAAGCGAAGGGCTAGAAGAGAGGTATACAGGGTGAAGTCACAAAGACTTTTTACCTAACCTAAATCACGGGGAAAGGAAAAATATAATATTTAGGGTGGCAAATCAGGTGAAGAGGGATAATCGGGATATTGTAGGTGAGCAGTGTGTGAAGAATGATGAAGGAAGGGTAGTGGTGAACAGTAGGGATATTAAAGATGCATGAAGAGAGCATTATAGCCGGTTGTTTAATGAGGAGTTTGACTGGGACAGAGAAGGTTTAGAGCCAGCAGATCCAGTGTTTGGCCCTTGGCCTTTGATTGACACTGCTACTGTGAGTGAGGCAATAGGTAGGATGCGAGTGGGGAAGGCAGCAGATGTGTCTAGGCTGACTGCCGAAATGTTGTAGGGCACAGGAGATATTGGGGTGAGATTAGTCACTGACCTGATAAATATGATTATATAAGAGTGTGTTGTCTCAGATGACTGGCTGAAGAGTGTAATTGTAAATGTGTACAAAGGGAAGAGTGATGCCCTGGAAAGAGGAAATTATAGAGGTATAAAGCTCTTAGATCAGATAATGAAAGTAATGGAGAGAGTTCTAGAGGGTATGATTAGAGAAAGAGTGAATATTGATGAGATGCAGTTTGGGCTTATGCCAGGCAGGGGAACCACTAATGCCATATTCATTGTTCGACAGCTTCAGGAAAGATACATTGGAAAGAAATGGGAACTGAACTTTTTTTTGTTGATTTGGAAAAGGCCTTTGACAGAGTCCCTAGAGAGGTGGTGAAGTGGGCAATGAGAAAGCTTGGGTTGGAAGAGCGGCTGGTTAGGGTGGTTATGGCCATGTATGTGGGTGCTCGTACCCAGGTAAGAGTGAATGGAGATTTGAGTGATGAGTTTTCCGTGAATGTTGGTGTGCATCAGGCGTCAGTTTTGAGTCTCTTGTTGTTTATCATGGTACTTGAAGCCCTCTCACGTGACTTCAGAGATGGACTCCCGTGGGAGATGTTGTATGCTGATGATTTGGTGTTGATTGCAGAGAATGAAAAGGAGGCAGAGAAAAAACTTAGGAAGTGGAGAGATGGTATGGGGCACACGGGCTTGAGGGTAAATGCAGATAAAACGAAAAAGTGATGAGATCTAGGGTTGGTGGCAGTATAGTCAAAGATGAGGGGGAATGGCCATGTGCAATTTGCAACAAAGGTGTGGGAAGTAATTCCATCTTGTGCAGTGTCTATGATAAATGGGTGCACAAGAGATGTACTGGAATTAGAGGTAGACTGCGAGATAATGCTGATTTTGTGTGCGGTGTGTCGGGGAGAGCAGCTGCATATTGTTAGGCATGAAAGGACTGAACTTGAGTGTGTGGAAGAGTTTTGTTATATGGGAGACATGTTATGTGCTGGAGGTGGGGCTGGAGCTAGCTCAGTCGCTAGGGTGGGAAGTGGTTGAAAGAAGTTCAGGGAGCTGTTCCTCTCCTGACATTGAGAGGACTCTCCCTACGTGCTAAGGGGTCTTTGTATGCAGCATGTGTTAGAAGTGTGATGCTGTATGGTAGTGAGACCTGGGCAGTAAAGGAAGAGGATATTCGCAGGCTTAAACGTACAGAAATGGCAATGATTAGGTGGATGTGCAGTGTGTCCCTGCGTGCAAGGCCTGGGGGGGGTGGGGATACGATCGAAGAGTTGAGAGGTAGGATGGGACTGGAGTGTATTGGTGTTGTGATGAGGAGAAGTAGACTGAGATGGTCTGGGGATGTGGATAGGATGGGGGATGATAAGTGGGTGCAGAAGGTGAGAGGTGTTAATACTGGGGGAGGGGTTGTGAGGGGTGGACCGAGAAAGACATGGGATGAGGTCATTAAGTGTGACCTCGGGGTTAAGGGAATGAACAGGGAGGCTGCCATAGATCGACCAGCATGGAAAGCCGCCATTAGGTGACCAAGGCCGACACATGCAAACATGTTGGAGCCTTCAAAAACAAAAACAAAAATGATTAATGTATTTTGTACTGAAGTATTAATAATAAAAATTTGAAGCTTTCTGTCTTGTTTCCTTACCTTTTGAATGTAAGGTGGTTTTAAAACTAAATATTTTCCTATACCTAGCTTTGGCTTAAACATTTAAAACATGTGTGGTCTTCAGAGAAACTGTCTCTCGCATAACCTATATACAACAATGATTATCAATGAACGACATACCAACACCCTACACACCACAGATACATATAGCGTCCTATGCAGATGACATAACACTTACATGTACACACCAAAATGCAAACACAGCTGCACACATCCTCCAACCTTACCTCAACACACTACATGAATGGTTCACCACAAACAGGCTCAAAATAGCCCCAGCCAAATCTACAGTGACCCTTCTCAGAAACTGGACTGCAGAACACAGTCACATTACACTCCTCAACATAAACAACACTCCCCTACCACCCACCCACCCATCCACCCACACCCACACCCACAAAATCCTTGGTGTAACATACAATACAATGTCATTTAAACAACACATCACAAACATTAAAAATAAAATAATACCAAGACTCAATGCCTTGAGATCACTTGCCCAACAACATCTGGACACAACAAAGATACCACCACCACAGTATTCAAACAATATATATGTTCAGTGATGAATTATGCATGCCCTGCTTGGGCTCCTAACCTCACTAAAACACACTACAACACTCTACAGACCGTACAGAACAAGGCCCTAAAAATAATCACAGGCTGCACAGCTACTACACCCACAGACCACCTAAATCAAGAAACCAAAGTCCTCAAAGTCAAGGATTACCTAGACATGAGAGGTACCCAAATTCTCGCTGCAGCCTCCACAAACTCACAACATCCACTACACTATATGGCAGCACATCCACACACACACCAAGGAACATCAAAACAACACCCAGCACACAATATCATACACAAATACTGTCATCCCTCCCCCCTCGCCTGCCTCAGACCAGCTTCCAAAAGCATATCCATACTCAAATCACTCGCCACTCCATTCAGTCACTTACACAACACACAGCTTTATGCACAGCTTCATGATATCCACCCTTCTGAATCCTATCTCCCTCATGAGGACAGGGTCCACCTGGCCGGGCTGAGATGTGGGCATCATCCAGCCCTCTTAAGTTACCAGAAGAGGCTGGATGACTCCGTCGCTGATGACTGTCCAAAATGTAACACAGCACCCCATACTATTAAGCACATTATGGAAGACTGCATTGCACATTATCACCTACGCCAACTACACAACATACACTCCTTGAGAGCTCTGTGGGAAAGCCCAGTCTCGGCCATGGTCTTCCTTAGCGACTCGGGGCTGTTCGTCCAGACTGCCTAGGAAACAACTACTGCTACTACTGCTACAATTAAATTTTTTAAAAATACAAAAGGATTAAGAATATGAAGCTACAGTATAAGACTTTTTTTAGCAGAAAAAATATATACAGTATAAGCAAAAAAATGGCAAATGAGTGATTTCTAGGCAGAAAAAAAAAAAAAAATTGGCCCCCAAAAGGCCCCCCAAAATATTCCTTAGTCGCTCGCGTTGTTTAAGGTGAGCAGGTTCCGCATTGAGCCTAATGTAATCACGAGCACCTGGAGATGAGCTGAAAGAGAGAGAAGAGTTAGCATGACCCCTAAAAACCAGGTGCCATGCCTTTGTCCTTGCTGCCTGCCCATAACTGCTTGTAGTGGGTGAAGAAGGAAGGGCAAAGGGATGGGGCAACTCTAGAAATGACCAGTGGAGACAAAGCTGTGCACATAAATACTGAGCCACTTCATAAATAGCAAACCTAGTGAGGCCAGCTTCAGAAAACGACCCTTTCAGAATGCTACGTGAATTTCATAATTGTCTGAAGTGGAACAGTATTTTTGTTCACAACTGTACCAACGGTGCTCACAGCCCCAACACACACACACACACACACACAGCCATCATGGATCCCAGTTGCCAGCTAGGTATTTTGGCAGCAAATTTTTTGGATTTAGTAAAATTCTGAGCTTCAAAAGTTGCCAAGTAGTATTTTAGAAGCGAATTTTTGGACTTAGTACAATTCTGAGACACCAGAATTAAAGGACTGAGGCTATTTTGGATTTGGAAATTACCAGCAAGTATTATTATGTGAATTTTTGACTTAGTGAAATTTTTGTGCTGCCTAGAAATCAATATGACAGTTTTAAAATTCTTTGCAATACTTTCAGAGTCTTAGATATCATTATGACACTTAGAAATTCTGAGATGTTTACAAACCAGTATTACAGGAGTGAGTTAGCATTTATTTATTTTATAAATGATTTGTGGACTTGTGTGAAAATTCTGACATGGCAATGAAAGCTCTGCAGTATGAATTACTTTAGGCCAATATACTGGATTTACAGGATTATGTTGCTTTGGGGTATCTTCAGAAAAAAGAGGCATTCTGGGGAAAACTTGATGATGCAGCATGAGTACCAGACTCTGAGGTAATGATCATTGCTGGAGACCTGAATGGACACATTGGTACTGATCGGAGAGGATATGAGGAAGTTATGGGATTCTTCGGCTTTGGAGAGAGAAATAGAGAGGGAGAGAGGATACTGGAGTTCTGCCAGGATAAGAATTTGAAAATTTTAAACACAACGTTCAAAAAGGAAAGACGGAAGTTGATAACTTACAAAAGTGGAGGTGTAGAAACTCAAATTGATTTTATGCTAATGAGAAAGGAGCAAGACATTAAAGTGAAAGATTGTAAAGTTATACCAGGTGAAGCATGTCTACCACAACATAGACTCTTAGCTATGGATTTGAGAGTGGAAAATATGAAAGGAGGAAAGAAGAGGAAGGGTGTTAAAAGAGTAAAGGAGTGAAAGTTGAAGGATGAGGAGATAAGACTACAATTTGAAGAGAATTTTAACCCTTAAACCACGGGGTTGTCGGAGGCGTGCCAGGCCCATCCCGCAGGGATATTTGCGCTGTGCCTGACTTTTTTAAAATATTTGCCAAAAATCAGTTATTAGCCCTAGAATATTATAATTAAATAGGCATATGGCACATACCTTCAGCTTTCTCCTGGGATGTTTTTTTAGCACTCGTTGACTACCGTAGGACTTGTGGAGACTTCTGAAGTTGGGTAACAAAGTCTCCACTTTACACTTCCCGGCTTCCCGTAATATGAATACCACTGCCAGATATTATCACTAGAAACACTATTCAATGATTTCCGAGTAGTTTGGAATCCATACTAAAAAAAAAAAACGCTGTGAAAGCAATGTAAAATACGAGTGCATACGAGCCTCCCACTCGCACTAATTCGCCGCTGGTATTCTGTCATTTCTTACTCATATACACACTCACACTTTATTATTTCTAGTACTTTATTACACTTATATATATCTACAGTCCTTTACCGCTTCCCACACAATGTTTAGTAGGGGTAGAGGTCACAGGGCCTTTTATAATGGGCGCAAAAGCGGCAGAAATGAAGGGGCGTGATTTCGCCATGATGGGCGAGAGCGAACTGACTACAATACGTATCTCGGTAGCCAAGAGTTGAAGATGTCAGCTGCTGATGTATATGCTAAGAAATAAGTCGTAGGAAATCTAGACAATACATAATAAATTAGGTAGTTCCAGGTGAATATAAATATCACTCAGGCTTCTCCCTTCCTTTCTTATATACATTTATATTACGAGAGTAGATCATACGGCATATTTCGCGGGAAAAAAAAGCAGGGGAAATTAGCAAACGAGTGCAAGTTGGATGTTGCCAAGAGATAATTAGCCAATTCCAGGTGTATGGCACTATCAATTACCTTATTTTTTTATATATATATATATTATTTTGCATAAGAATAGGGCATAGGGCTCATTTCAATGGATGAAGACAGTGGAAAAATCCGGGGAAGATTTACTTAGTGCAGAGCAGCTGAGCAGACGTCACAAGAGGGTAATGGAGGGGAGGTAGGGAGGGGAGTCTAGAATGGGGGAAAATCGCTAAATTGTCAACAATGGATGGGAGTACTGATGACATTAGCAACTTTGACTGTTGTTGGACATTGGCAGTGCTGATAGATGATAGAAGTCACCATCTGAAAGCCCGGGCAAATTCAAAACAACACAGAAGCACAGAAGTGACGCCCCGCAGTATGATCCATTGCACCCGACCGTCATGAAAGTGACGACCTGCAGTTAAGGGGTTAAGAAAAGAAATGAGAGACAGAGAGGCAATTGGAAACACTTTAGGGATAATATAACAGAGGCTGCGAGGGAAATCTGTGGAGAAACAGCAGGTCACAGGAGAAAAGAGAGACGTGGTGGTGGTATGACAAGGTGAAGCAGTCGATAAGTGAGAAGAAAAGAGCATTTAAAGTATGGCAGAGAACTAGAAGGGAAGAAGACAGAAGAGAATATAATGAAAAGAAGACAGGCAAAGAGAGAAGTGGCCAGAGCAAAAAGGGTGGCATGGGAAAGTTGGAGTAGAGACCTGGAGAGTGCACAAGGACGGACAAAAATGTTTAAAATTGCAAAACAGACGAGGAAGGTGAAGAAAGATGTGGTGGGAGCTAAATTTGTAAAGGATGAAAATGGGGAAATAAAAACTGATGAGGCAGAAATACTGGAAAGGTGGAAGAGGTACTCTGAGGAACTGTTTAATGAAGAAGATAATTATGAGATAGAGGAGATGGGAAAAGTTGAAGGGCCAGTTGCAATGATAACAGAAGCTGAAGTGGAGATAGTCTTAAAGGAAATGAAGGCCGGGAAAGCTCCAGGCCCAACAGGTATAACAGCTGATCTGATAAAAAAGGCTGGAAGTACTGGTGTAAAAGAATTGACAAGGATTTTTAATAACATCTTAGTAGGAGGACAGCCACCTGAGGACTGGAGAGATAGCTGGACAACGCCAATTTATAAAGGAAAAGGAGATGCTCTACTGTGTGGAAAGTACCGAGGAGTCAGACTGTTGGAGCATGGAATGAAGATATTCGAAAAGGTGCTGGAAGGAAGGCTGAAGCAGATAGTGAAGATAGATAACCAACAGTTTGGATTTTGCGCAGGTAAATCCACAACATATGCAATATTCATCATGAGACAGTTGCAGGAAAAGTTCCAACAGAGGAGGAAATGCTTGTACCACGTGTTTGTGGACTTGGAAAAAGCTTTTGATAGAGTACCAAGGAGAGTTATAGAGTGGGCCTTGAAAAGACAAAATGTGCCTGAGAGACTCATTGCACCTGTCATGTCTCTCTATATTGATACAAGATCAAAAGTCAAGACAATGGCAGGAACATCAGGAAATTTTGGAATAGGAGTTGGGGTACATCAAGGGTCAGCACTCAGTCCATTGCTGTTTAACATAGTAATGGAGGAGGCAACACGGAAATGTAGGGGAAAAGGCCCATGGGAATTGCTGTATGCTGTTGACCTAGTGCTGACAGCGGAGACTAAGGAAGAAGTGGTGGAAATGCTTAATAGATGGAAAAATGGAGTGGAGAAGAGGGGAATAAAAATAAATATGGATAAGACAAAGGTAATGGTGACAGGCAAGAAACCAGTAGAAAGAATTCAGTCAGGAAAATGGCCATGTGGATGCTGTGGCAGAGGAGTAGGAGTGAACTCAGTGTTGTGCATGAAGCGTAATAAGTGGTACCATAGAAGGTGTTCAGGCCTGCAGAATTTGAGAGAAGTGCAAAATTTCCACTGCCCAGCCTGCATAAGAAGAAAGGCAGAGAGAGATGAAGCAGAGGATGCACTAGAGGTGAATGGAGGCACACTACAGGAAGTGCAGCAGTTCTGCTATCTAGAAGATATATTGGACTGCGAAGCAGGGGTGGAGAGATCAGTCAGAACAAGAGTGGCGTCAGCATGGTTAAAGTGGAAGGAAATAGCTAGCCTACTGGTCAACAAACACATACCACTGAGACACAAAAGTAAAATATTTGAGGCCTGCATTAGACCAGTATTGATATATGGTGCTGAAACATGGGCTTTGACAGATAGACTGATGAATGTTTTGAGGAGTACTGATCATAGAATGTTAAGATACATGGTGGGAGTGAGATGGGAGGACAGAGTTTTAAGTGAAAAGGTAGCCAGAAGATGTTGGGTGAAGGATCTCAGTATCAATCTGAGGCAGAAGCGGCTTAGATGGTTTGGTCACGTGAGGAGGAGTGAGGAAGGGAACTGTGTAAGAATAGCAGAGGAACTTGAAGTGGTGGGAAGTCGACTGCCAGGAAGACCTAAGAAGACCTGGAAAAGTGTTGTAATGCAAGATATGGAAAGACTGGGTATTGGAGAAGATTTAATCCAGGATTGGAAGCAGTGGAGAAAAGCCATCGCACGTCCAACCCAAAATTGAATATGGGAACAAAAGGACGAAAAACGAAGATGATGATGATGATGATGGGGTATCTTCAGTTAACAGATTCAGTGCTGGCTTTTACTTAATGCAGGCTGGTCATTATACTGTGCTTTCAAATTTCATGTCATGTGGGGATGGTTCAGTTTGGTCTTGGGAGAAGCAAAGACCTTTTGGATGCTTCACATTACTACAGATCTTTCACCTAAACTTGGACCAGATTGTCAGACTAGGCAAACCACACTCACCGGCCTCACAATGTGAACTGCCCAAGGTCCCCGGTTGCATACCACAGGAACCTTCCGATGACGTCATCACTCGTGACTTAGCAGGTGTGTGCACGTTCACACACACACTAACAACAATATGCACCAACACTCTCGTCCTCTCTTCTTAATTTGACAAAAGATTCCAAGGACGAAGGTGGATGGTCTATTTGTGTCTGATACACACTATATATCCAATACATAGACTTTTGTGTGAGTACCATCAACACCAGATACGCACTATGTATCCAATACATACACTTTTGTTTAATTATTATCAAGACCCAGTCTGTGGCCACATACCGATATGTGATGTCTCTTGAAGTATTATAAACTTTCTAGTCTCGGCTGACTGCTGCACACAGCCGCTCGGTCGAGGCACCTTTCTTGGTGAGACAATCAGCCAGTTGTTGTGATGTATCCACCCAAGATACTTCATCAATCTCCCCTCGCTCCAACATGTCTTGTAATACAGCAATATCAATGCGCAATCTCCTGTCTTCTACGCTCCTACAGGAGTAAAGGGCGTCCACCAGACTCTTGTTGTCGACGAAACACTTTATTTTGATCTTTCCACATCCAGAAACCTCACGCAATATGTTGGCGAGATATACAGCAGTCTCAGCACATTCAAGCAGCGCCAACGCCTCAGCAGATAAGGTAGATTTGACGACCCTCCTGATCTTTCTTGTCTGCCAGAATATAGGACATCTTGCCTCACTAGCATCTCGTAGGAAGATCACAAAACTTCCCTGAGATCCATTGCCTACAAGGTTGGCAAATGAGGCATCCGAAAAGCACTCTATATGACAGTCCTCGATCGGCCCCATTCTTGGAATGTATAGCTTCATGTTGTCAGTCTTCACCCTTGAGATCACCTTATTGAGTCTAAGCAAATCCGCTACGGTAGCTCGGTTGCTA
>JAGKTI010009159.1:285-31656 GCA_018397915.1 Birgus latro
AAAAAAAAAAAAAAAAAAAAAGGATGGAAGTCTGGAGGATAAAGTGGTCGAAAGGGTACATCAAGGAAGAAAGGTTGCTGGTTCTTTGAAGGCAGTGATAAGGAATAGGGAAGTGAGCATGAAAGTAAAAAATTCACTGCATGATAGTATTGTGATACCAACTCAAATGTATGAAGGTGAAGCTTGGATCTCACTGAAAAGACAAGTCATGACTGAGAGCAGTGGAAATGAATTAGAAGAGGAACATATGGAGTTACATGGAGAGACAGACTGACAGATGAGGAAGTGAAGGGGTGTTGTCGTGTGAATGTGGATGTGATAGAAAGCGTCATGAGAAATACACTGAGATGGTTTGGCCATATGGAGAGGATGGAGAGTGAGGGACTAAAGAGAAGGGTGTATGTGAGTGAGGTGGAAGGGGGGAGAGGAAGGGGGAGGCTGAGGATGAGATGGAGGGCTGGAGTGGAGAGGTATATGAGGGAGAGGGGGTGAGCCGGGGAGAGAGCAGTGAAATGGAGGGGGACAGGACGACAGGATTAAGTTGTCTGGCAACAGATAGATAGACAAATGGACTAGGCATATTTCTGGGGTGACCAAGCATATTTCTGGAGAGACCAAGCATATTTCAGGGGTGGCCAAGCACATTTCTAGGGTGGCCAGGCATATTTCCTGAGGGGCCAGGCATATTCCAGGGTGGCCAGACATATTTCAAGGGGGGGGGGGTGCCAGTGCTATGCCACCACCAACTTTCAACTCACCTGGCAGGACTGTCCTCATCATCTGAGTCTGAGTCATGGATCTCGTGCAAGTCATAGCAGGAAGCAGCCAGTGTTATGCCGTCCATCAGTGCCGACTGACAATGTGTCACAACCTCCATCTCTGTCACCTCTGCTTCCTGAGGGGGGCAGAGTGAGGGTCTTTTAGTTCCTTCTTCATAGTAGATAACTTACATAGAACGAAAGGGCAAAGTCTGTTGATAATCCCCTGACAGCATTGTCATGCTCTCTGTATTTCTCACCAGAGAGTACAGCACAGTACATCACTGCCACAACACCTCTGCCTCCGTCACGTCCGATTTCTGAAGGGCAAACAAACATTAATCATCAACATCATACCAACGTCAGCCTCTGTCATTTCCACTTCCTGGAGGACAAGTGAACATTAAACTTTATGGAAAGAATTCACTTGGTTAGCAGTAAGTCTCCACATACGCCTGGGACTAGCTTCTACAACTATAGTACTGGTAGTACTACTATTACTACTACCATTACTAGGACAACTACCACTGCTGCTATTGCTGCTGCTACCAGAATGTGAGTGATGAACCCACCTTAGTGGCAGGCTCTGGCTTATCCCTGATTGAGGCGGTGTCTGCGTCATCCTGGTAGGTGCGGTTTTCGATGAACTGCGTGTCGGCCAGCATGTGGAAGATACTGTTGGTGTTGGCAATGGTTGTCACTAAGCGATCCGTCTCTTCCACCACTCGGCTCAGGGCTCCTGACACCTCGTGTGTACGCGACATCAGTGTCTGTCAATCATTAGCTCTATTATGACAACTTCAGCCAGTCTTTATTATGCAGTAATTTTTTATTTACCATAGCTTCACTATTAAGTCACTGTACTTAACAACATAGGAATACTTCACAAAACATGCCACTGTTCACTATTCTGTGGTCAGTACCTGCCATGATAGGGTCAGGGCTGATACAACTAACACTAGCATTTACCTCAACAGACCACTTTGTTTCTTTAATTTGCTCATGGACGAACTTTTAACTAACAAAGATCTATCCAGTCACATAGGATGCATTCTGATATTTATCAGCTGCTATAAGTATTATATTTTCGAGTCTGAGAAGACAATCTTTCTTGCAGGAACAAAACCCACATGTACTGTGATTTCTCACTTATGATGGCAGTTTTCAGCAACTCACTGACAGTGCCAAGTGAGGAATCACTATATCTCTAATGACCCTTTCACAGCCATGGACACAGGCTGTTATGCTATCCAGGCCTGCTTTAGACAATTTTCAAATCAAATATGGAAACATCATACGCCCTCGTAATGAATCCCATACTGAGACTGGCTATGGAATAACCGATGTTTTCTATGAACCACGAATCAGACAAAATGCCACAACTCACTGCTTTCCAGTAGTTGCTACAAACTTTTGGGACTGTGGGATCTGGCAACAGATAGATAGATAGATAATTTTGTCCAACTGAAAAAGATCCAAGCTTGCAAAGGATTAATGGGGACAAATTATAAGTGCGTGATAAAAGGTGGTGGACTGTGCTTGTCTGTGTTATGGTGTGATGTGGTGTAGTGTGCTTGACTATGATATGGTGTGATGTGGTGCAATGTGCTTGCCTGTGATATGGTGTGATGTGGTATAGTGTGCTTGCCTGTAATATGGTGTGATATGGTGGAGAGTACTTGCCTGTAATAAGGTGTGATTTAGTGAAGTGTATTTGCCTGTCACATGATTTGATGTGGTGGAATGTATAGTACTTGCCTGTGATATGGCGTGCAGGAGTGATGCAGTGGCAGCATCGGCTGCCAGATTCCAGGACTCAGCATGTTGGCGTAGGTGACTGGGTTCAAGCTGGGGGCTCTCCCACCAGCGACCTCCACCATCTCCTGCATCCCCTGATAACCCCTGGAACCAGTAATGCATCATTTAGATAAATAACAAGCTAATGTACATTACATGACTCAACATCTGTGCACTTTTCACATTCTACAAATTACAGTATATTACTTCACAGTTTTGTACATTCATAAATACATAAATCAATCTGTCCTGTTTCAATTCTTATCTATCTATTGCCAAATGCCTTAATCCCGTAAGGGGTGACCACAAACAAATCGCCTCCATGTCACTCTGTCCCCAGCCAATTCACTGCCCTGCTTCCAGCTCACTCCCCCCTCTCTCATATACCTCTCCACTCCATCCCTCCATCTCATCCTTGACCTCCCCCTCCCTCTCCCCCCCTCCACCTCACTCACATACACTCTCCTCATCAGTCTCTCACTCTCCATCCTCTCCACATGGCCAAACCACCTCAATGTGCTTCTCCTAACGCTTCCTATCACATCCACATCCACACCACAATGCTCTTTCACTTCCTCATTTGTCAGTCTGTCTCTCCATGTGACTCTACATGCTCCTCTCAAATAACTCATTTCCACTGCTCTCACTCTTGACTTCTATCCCTCCAACAGGGTCCAAGCTTCACTTCCATACGTTAGAGTTGGTATCACAATACTGTCATGTAGCAGTTTTTTCACTTCCATGCTCACTTCCCTGTTTCCTATCACTGCTTTCAAGGAACCAGCAATTCTTACTTCTGCTATATGTACTGACATGCAGACTGTTTTCCCAATAAGATCACTACTATGCCAAACGGTGTACTGTAGTAGAACTTTAATTAAAACCACAAAAATCAGCACCACTTTTAGTCTTATCAGCAACAACAATAGGTCAGTAGCATACTTATCTATCCCAATCTCAAAAAGAGTATTCACTCATTCCAATTTACTAGAATGATCAAGGACATACACACTGACTAAACTGAGTAGCATTGCTATAAACAAACTTTATACAGTATCACCCGGTCATGGTAACTTTGACAGTAATGCAGTGTAGCTACAATAATTTTACCAACAATTATTGCAGCTAGGTAATAATTCAAGACTTCAGGTAGCTATCAATTACATAAGGTAGCTACAGGTATGGGTATTAGTCTACATCCCTACTAATGACATCTGTGAATCAAAGAGGTTCAAGATGGTTCTCTACTAACTGCAGACTATCTGGGTATGGCTTTACCATTTCATGAATGTAAGTAGGAACAGTGTCATTAACCTCCTCAATGTGACTGACATTCTTTAGAGTTCAGTCTTGCTTCTATCAGACTGCTTTCTCAGTTCTAGATAAACTTCTCAAATTGGAGGATTAGATACTGCCTTAATAAGTTTCTTCAATATGAGGCATTTCCTATTTATCTATCTATTGCCAGATGCCTTAATCCTGTATGGGGTGCCCACAAACAAATTGCCTCCATGTTGCCCTGTTCCATGCCATTTCACTGCCTTGCTCCCAGCTCACACCCCCTCTCTCTCATATACCTCTCCACTCCATCCCTCCATCTCATCCTTGGCCTTCCCCTCCCTCTCCCCCCCCTCCACCTCATTCACACTCCCATCAGTCTCTCACTCTCCAACCTCTCCACATTGCCAAACCACCTCAATGTATTTCTCCTAACACTTCCTATCACATCCACACCCACACCCCGAAGCTCCTTCACTTCCTCATTTGTCAGTCTGTCTCTCCATGTGACCCCACATGCTCCTCTCAAATAACTCATTTCCACTGCTCTCACTCTTGACTTCTGTCCCTCCAACAAGGTCCAAGCTTCACTTTCATACATTGGAGTTGGTATCACAATACAGTCATGTAGTAGCTTTTTCACTTCCATGCTCACTTCCCTGTTTCTTATCACTGCTTTCAAGGAACAAGCAACCTTTCTTCTCTGTTGTACCCTTTCAAGCACTCCACCCTCTAAACTTCCATCCTTACTCATCACACTACCCAAGAACATAAATGCACTCACACTTTCCATTTCCTCCTCATCCAACCTCACTGTACATTCACTGACTTCAATCAAAGACCATCAATTTATTCTTCCCTACATTCACCTCCAGATTCCATTCCTTACACACTCTCTCAAACTCATCCACGAACCCTTGCAGCTCCCCTTCGTCATCACTTAACAACAAAGTATCGTCTGCAAACAACAGTAGAATAGCTTCCAAACATAGCCCTTTACCACTAGGGCCATGCCAACATCCACTGCCCTACCTTGTACCGCCTTCCGAAGGCGTCTTATCACCACAAACACTGATCTAAGAAAATGTTTATTAAATTTCTGTCTCGGTGTGGTGCTTCCATTTGACATTCAAATACTTCTCACTAGATTCCATTCCTTACACACTCTCCCAAACTCATCCACCAAGCCTTGCAGCTCCCCTTCGTCATCTCTTAACAACACAGTATCATCTGCAAACAACTGTATTGGTAGTTTCCAAACACAGCCCTCTACCACTAGGGCCACACCAACATCCACTGCCCTAACTTGTACCTCCTTCCGAAGGCATCTTATCACCACAAACACTGATCTGAGAAAATGTTTATTAAATTTCTGTCTCAGTGTGGTGCTTCCATTTGACTTTCAAATACTTCTCACTATTGCTGTTCCTACTTCCCAGCCTCTTCCCCAACCATTCCCAGTTGATCAGTGTTTGTGGCGATAAGACGCCTTCGGAAGGCAGCGCTTCTTATAACCCCATCCACATACAGATTGAACAACCATGGAGACATGACATATCCTTGTTTCAGTCCAACCTTCAAACAGAAAAATTCACTCAGTTCACCATCCACACGCACTACAGCCTTAGCACCCTCATACATACTCTTCACGGCCTTCAACAACTTCCCATCTACTCCATATATTCTTAATACTTTCCACAATCCTTGTCTATCCACCCTGTCATATGCTTTCTCCAAATCCATGAAGACTGCATACAACTTCTTTCCCTTCTCTAGAAACTTTTCCACTAAAGATCTAAGAATGAATATCTGATCTACACAACCTCTTCCTTTCCTAAAACCTCCCTGTTCTTCTCCAACTAATTCCTCTGTTATTTCCCTAACTCTGTTAATAAGTATCCTACCATATACTTTTCCTACTACACTAAGAAGGCAAATGCCCCTATAATTACCACCTCTTTTCCGTTGTACAAAGGAATAATTACACCTGACTTCCAATCCTCTGGGACTCTACCTTCCTCCCAGGCCAATCTGCACATCTTTCACACCCATTCTGCTACTATCTTTCCCCATGCTTCAGCATTTCACCACACACTCCATCAACTCCTGGGGCTTTCCCCATTTTAACTTTCTTCACTGCTTCCACAACTTCCATCTTAATTATTTCCTCCTCTCTTCTCACATTCCTCCTTCTCACAGCCATTCCCCAACCACTTATACTTGCATCACTTTCATTCTCTATGTTCAGCAATTCCTTAAAGTGCTCTCTCCATCTACTCATTTTTTCTCCCTTGTCCACTGGTAATCTACCATTTTTATCTTTCACTCCCTGGCTAACTTCTTTAACACCCTGTCTAACTCTCTCCTTCCAGAGCATTTTCTTACATTCCCTCCACTTTACACTCAAGTTCCTTCCAAATTCCTCATTCACTCTCTTCTTACTCTCTCTCTTACTAATTTTTTCACCTCTCTCTTCCTCTCTACATATAACTCTCTCTTCCATCCCTCAACTTCTTCCATATCCCTGTTTCTCATCCACTAACTATATGCTTTCTTCATTTGTGCAACAGCATGTCTCACCTCTTCATTCCACCATGGTGCTCCTTGCATCCCCTTTTGTCTTCTCTTCACCCCACACACCACCTCACATGCTGCATAGATTTCTTCTGTGAATATCTAGCACATACCTCCATGTCCTCCATCTGCTCCAATCCATATTTGCCCAATTGATCCTTCACTTCTCTCTTATATTTTGCCTCTTTTCCATCCTAAGCCAAATAAACTAATCATGATGCAGCAAGAATACACTTGAGAAAGGGGTCATTACTCGGACTCAATGGGTTAAAGATAATAGGTATCAAACTTTGGTAAGAAAAATTGTTGCTATTAATTGAGATAAGCCACAGAATACATCATACAATATGAGTGTCCATACTAAAGAAAAATAAACACATTAATAAAATGCTGGTATGGGTAAAAAAAAATTAAAACTAATACTGGTAACACATTTTCAAATGTGAAGTTTGCTGAACTCAGTTTGGTGTGACATTACCACTTAGGACAATCAACCATACCATCAAGAATAAATGGAATAGTGCTACTGGTATAAAACCTGTATATTTATTTATCATTAAAAAAAAGGACATACTACATGTAACTACTCCTTTTGAGATGTATAGTTCCATTACTACTGCTGAGGTGTAGAATTCCAAGACCTGATTACCACTGTCCAGTGCATTTATAGGTACTACAGAAGATCAGACTTTTTTCCCTTGATGGCATTACATGATCACAAAAAACTTCAGTCACCTCTTGTGGATCAAGTTGATGCATGGCAATCATTATAACAGAGATATTCTAACCACAGCTAATATCCAGCAGAAGCCAAAATATAATTTCAGAACTGGAGCTATGTTTATCTAATGCTCTTTAAAGAAATCTGTGCAGTTTGTCCTTGAATGTGAGGCCTGGGGGAGCTAAGTTTATGAGGGAAGAGTTAAGAGGAAGGATGGGACTAGAGTGTATTGGTGTTGTTAAGGGCAGAGGTAGACTGAGATGGTTTGGGCATGTGGAGAGGATGGGGGATGACAATTGGGTGCAGAAGGAGAGAAGTGTTAGTGCTGGGGGTAGAGCTGCGAGAGGCTGACAAAAAAAAAAAAAAAAAAGACCTGGAATGAGGTCCCAGAGTGTAACCTCAAAGGGCTGCCAAAGATCGAGCAGCTTGGAAGGCTGCCATTAGGTGACCAAGATCGATGCATGTTGGGGCCTTCATAAACAAAACAAATTAAATGAATGAACTGTTCAGTTCTGACAGTACAGTATTTTCTATCAGGAAACATTTGTTTGCCAGTTATGAGACCCTTTATCCCAGGGGTGGTGGTAGAAAAAAAAAAAGTGATTAGAATATACATTAAAATCAATCAATCTATCTATCTATATACCTAGGCTGCTTCCCCCAAGAAAAGGAAGGTAGCCGAGACAGGTCAACACACTACCAATTTACGCATCCACTCATACACATTCATTCGCATCTTAGCCCTAAAGGGGAGAAGGGACAGATCCTCTCCGCACCACACCGCACGAGGGTCAACTACGCAGTGCAGTCAGTGACATCCGCAGCAGGGCCCGACAGCAAAGCTGGTTTACCCCTGCCACATCATAATGTATCCAGCCCCTTACCTGCAACTGACCTGATCAGCTGATCAGACACAAAGCAGGAGAATATCCCCTCAGGGCTGCGTCATCATTTATTCATTCACAATTTCTCTCCATTCATTTCTATCACGCACAGCCACTCTTCCTTGCTCAACAGACAACCCTCTCACATCCAACGCTCTCTTCACACTGTCCGTCCATCCTATTCGTGGTCTTCCTCTCAGCCTTACACCTCTCACATCAGATCTAGTTATCTTTTTCACCAATCGCTCATTATCCATTCTCTCCATATGCCCAAACCATCGCAACACCCTCTGTTCAACTTGATCAGCCATCTCCCGAACAATTCCAGTTCTCCTTCGCACTTCATCATTTCTCACTCGATCCATACGCGTCACTCCACACAGACAAAGTAGTTTAACTGCTGAAATGATAAGTTTCCTGGTATTTATGGCAGGATGTTTTAGGCATTAACCTATATACTCAGATCCTGTTCAACCTAACCTAGACATAAGCACATAAGCATTCAAACAATAGACCTTACACTACGCTTGCACAGATGCCTATCTGGTGGGGCTTTGCCTCCCCGACCCCCTGATGTTTATATTTCATTTCATAAGTGAAAAATTGTAAATCAGTCTCCAGGTCCTCATAAAACCTCCCTCATTCTTTGGACAGGGTTCCAGTAACACTCACAACACAACAGCCATGACTGCATATATTCAAAATCCTCACTGAATTTTGGCAAAGAAGTTAGAGTGCTCTGATTGGTTGTAATTCAAAAGTCAAGTGCTGATTCCTTTTGTTGAGCTCTGAGGAAGGGCACTAGAACAATGGCAGGTGGATGTGTGGGACTGCAAGATGTGAAAGGCACACATAGATTAGAACATTAAATACTATCTCCTTTATTAATCATTTTCTAACACAAGTGTCACTGTAGAAAGTGTTCCAAATGTGATATGAATATACAACACTTTAAAATAACTTGCACAACTGTAGCTTCTGCTTGATATTATCCCTAACCACTGCCTGGTACAACACCTACTGTCTATCATACGCCATAGTTGTATGTAAAAATTGACCCATATATGGCGATGAACCTCCAGCCCACAACCATCACCTCTCAGTAGTGGATAAAAACATCCTTCCAAGACACTGTCCCTTCTCAATCTCATACAGAATAAGAAGACATGAGCATACTGCAACAAAATGCAGGCAGCATTTTCTTAAAGGTAGGTGGTGGTGACCATCATCCACTCACTTGGTGTAGTGCTGCCTACTTCTTCCTTAGCCTTTATCATTCCTTTTCTGTGCCTGCCCTCCTCTCTTCCTATTTCTCCTATCTTTCCTGTCACTTCTTAATGCTTTTTTTTCCTTTACAGGTAGCTCTACGTTGAGTGACAAGCCAAATGGTTTCCTGTAAGCCAAGAAACCATTTACAATGCTGGGTAGAAACCATATAACCAAACCATACGTGCTCCCTGAGTGTCAACAAGTGGGTTGGTGGAGGGTTAGTGCCCCTCCCTGTAAAACAAAGAACTCAAAGTCAAATGGTCATCCCTTGCGGGATTGTGGCGTCTGGCAATAGATAGATAGATAAATAGATTTTCTTAAAGGCTGGCACATTGGTAGTTTTTGGCTTTTCTACACTCCTCTTGTCCATACACCAGTGTGTAGTTCCTTGGGGAAAGTCCATCCAGGTAATATACCCCTTAGATATCTGGGAAATATGGAAATATGACTACGCATCCATTGAAGGACTGTTCCAGATGAGAGGTGACTCTACCCAAGGAAATACAAAGAAAATATTCAGCACCAAAACAAATCTGAACCTCAGGAAATATTCATTCTCAAACAGTGATTAACAATTAGAAAATCAGCAAGAATGGGTAATAGGGGCTGTCAGTAAAAAAAAAATTGAGGCAAATCTAGACATAACTTAGGAAAAATCAAGAACAGAAATTTGATCACAGGGCACATATACCCACCACAAGAAGCCAATATCCAAGCAGAAGCGGGGCTGATGAGCTGGAATCACAGGCATATCAGCCTCTTCCAGAACATCGTCTATGTGAGATGATGTATATTGAAATTATAACTCAGAACTGATAACATTTCAGCCCACATAAATTGTCTTCATACTGCATTAAAAAAATTCTTTCACGAAATTGTTCCACATCAAACTAATTCAAAATATGGAGAAGTGAGCATACTAAATATTTTTTTTTAGCGGCTTACCATTCCTGGGGTGAAAAAACGAAGAAAACTAGTGCAAGTCTTGAAGCAACGTGATCAGCTGATTTTTGTTGTCCTTAAGTATAGATGACACACACACACACACACACACACACACACACACACACTCTTAGTCAAATCGTCTTTTGTTTTTTCTTTAGACTTGCTTGAATAGTTTATGTAATGATTTGTGATTTTCAGCTCTATATGTTTTCATTATTTGATCCTATGAAAGGGGCGTATATAGACAAATCATAATTTCATCCGTCTATATTATCATATGACTTACAGGTCGTGGCGGGAGTTTTATCGCTCGGTGTAATAGTTTGCGACTTGGCGTGTCTTTATGTTTGAAGCTTTAAGTGAATTTGTTATGGAGCTGTGTGTATTCATTTAGTGTCTGATGGAAGACTGGTAAGCAAAACTGAGCTTCAATTAAAGGTGTGATTTAGCAATAACAAAATTCAGAGGGAAGAGCATTCTCATCAGTGAAATCATTTAAATAGGTAACCACACTGAAGTTCATGTAGATTGACATAACCTATAGGACCTTTATAAAGCATGCCATCATCAATGGCACCGTATAAGGGATGCCATCACTTGTGGCACCTTTATAACAATTTATTAATAGAAGACCCACAGGGAAACAGTGATCATGCTGTATTAACGTTCTATTATGAAATAGATTTTCTTCATAAAAATAGCACAATACCAAAGAGGTATAATCGTTTTAAAGGTGATTACAATAAGATGAGGAGTTAAATGGACAAGAATTGGAAAAACTTATTAGAAAATCGGAGTATAGAAAACGGATGGCATACTTTTAAAAAAATGTATGAAGAAAGTGTGAGGCTGTTCATACCAAAACAAGAGGTCAGAGATAACAGAGATAAGCCACCATGGTCAAATAAGGAAGCAAATAAAGCTATTAAAACAAAAAATGTTTATGGAATAGATTTTTGCAGAGGCAGACTAGAGACAGATATATACAATATGCCATAGAGAGGGATAAAAGTAAGAAGATACTAAGAAGAATAAAGTGCCAGTATGAAAACAGACTAGTAAATGATATGAAGAGTAATGGAAAAGCATTCTTTAAGTATGTAAATAGGAAGAAGAAAGTAAATAGGCCAGTATGTAACTTATTGAAACCAGACGGAGACTAAGAAAATGCAGAGGTACTGAATGAATATTTTGCATCAGTGTTTACTAAAGAGGAAGACAAGGATTTACTAATACTGAATCAAGCAATAAGACAACTCTATGGGGAGGAAGGTGCAGAACCTTTTGAAATGGATGTGAATAAGTTTATTAAACATGGAAAACATTTTTAATTATGAATTGAGAGTAGAGAAAGAGCTCAAAAGCATACATATTTATAAAGCAATTGGCCCTGACAGTATACATCCTAGAGTATTAAAAGAAACTGCTAAAGAGATATCTATGCCAATAGCTTTATTATTTAACAAATCTTTAAAAGAAGCAAAACTACCACTAGACTGGAGATTGCAATTATTACGGCTATACACAAAAAAGGAGAAAAGACATTTGCCAAAACTATAGACCCATTTCACTGACATCTGTCATAGTAAAGATTATGGAAAAAATTGTGAGAGACTTCTTAGAACTGTTAAATAAAAACAAATTGATATCATCGTAGGGGTAGGTGGTGGCGACCATCATCCACTCACTTGATGTAGTGCTGCCTACTTCTTCCTTAGCCTTTATCACTCTTTTTCTGCCCTCCTTTCTTCCTGTTTCTCCCATCTTTCCTGTCACTTCTTATTGCTTTTCTCTCCTGTACAGGTGGCTTTACATGAGTGATAAGCCAAATGGTTTCCTGTAAGCCAAGAAACCATTTACAATGCCATATCACCAAACCATACGTGCTCCCTATGTGTCAACAAGTGGGTTGGTGGAGGGTTAGTGCCCCTCCCTGTAAAACAAATAACTCAAAAGTCAAATGGCCACCCCTTGTGGGATTGTGGCGACTAGCAGTAGGTAGATAGATAGATATCATTGTGTCAACATGGATTTGTAAGTGGAAAGTCATGCTTAAAAAATAATGTTGGAAGGTTTGGAAGACTGGACCTTATACTGTATTATGATAGAGGGGATCTTTATGATAGATCTTAACTTTAAGAAGGCCTTTGATAGTGTCCCCTATGAGAATACTATATAAATTGGATAAACTTGGGGTGAAAGGAAATGTCTACATTGGATAGAAGGATTTTTGACTGACAGAAGACAGTGTGTATCTGTAAATGGAGTTAAATCAATATGGACAAATGTGATAAGTGGAGTTACACAAGGCTTAGTCCTATATCCTATACTTTCTGTTATATTTATTAATGATTTGCCAAGTAATATAAAGTCTGTTTGTAAAATTTATGCTGATGATACTAAAATCTATAGTACAACATCAAGTGAGGAAAACATAATACATTCAGATCTAAAAAATTTAGAAAAATGATTGAAAACATGGCAGGTGGACTTCAGTGCAGAAAAATGTAAAGTTATGCATTGTGGCCATGGAAACACTAACAAGTCATATAGAATATTAGATAATGAATTAGAAGTAGTAAATAAAGAAAAGGACCTTGGAATAATAATTGCAAACAATCTTAAAACTGAACATCATATAGCCAGTATTACCACCAAAGCAAATAAAATGGTAGGACTAATAAAATCTTCTGATTATTTGTGCCCAGAAACATTTTTAATTTTATATAATAGCTATGTAAGACCACACTTGGAATATGCTGTACAAACATGGTCACCGTATTTGAGAAGAGATATAGACAATGTAGAAAAAATTCAGTGAAGAGCAACGAAACTAGTACCATCTTTACGGGACGACGTACGAAGATAGACTAAAACAACTAAATTTAACAAATTTAACAACATTGGAAGTAAGAAGGACAAGAGGGGATCTCACTGAAATGTTTAAGTTTCTTAAAGAATTCGAGGGCATTGAGTTCCATTTTCTTTTAAAGAAGTTATAATGACTTAGGAGGAGATACTCAGAAAATCTTCAAGAAACAAGTTAGAACAACTATAAGAAAAAACTTTTTCTCTCAAAGGGTAGTAGACTTGTGGAATAAACAGCCAAACTATGTTGTAAACTCGACCATGGTAAATCAGTTTAAGAAAAATTATGATCTATCTGTCTATCTATCTATTGCCAGACGCCTCAATCCCGCACAGGGTGGCCACAAACAAATCACCCCCATGTTGCTTTGTCCCCTGCCATTTCACTACCCTGCTCCCAGCTTACACTCCCCTCTCATAAATCTCTCCACTCCATCCCTCCATCTCATCCTCGGCCTCCCCCTCCCTCTTCCCCCCTCCGCCTCACTCACATACACTCTCCTCATCAGTCTTTCACTTCCATCCTCTCCACATGCCCAAACCACCTTAACGTGTTTCTCCTAACACTTCCTATCACGTCCACATCCACACCACAGTGCTCCTTCACTTCCTCATTTGTTAGTCTGTCTCTCCTTGTGACTCCACATGCTCCTCTCAAATAACTCATTTCCACTACTCTCACTCTTGACTTCTCTCCTTCCAACAGAGTCCAGGCTTCACTTCCATATGTTAGAGTTGGTATCACAATACTATCATGTAACAACTTTTTCACTTCCATGCTCACTTCCCTGTTTCTTATCACTGCTTTCAATGAACCAGCAACTTTTGTTCCCTGCTGCACCCTTGCAAGCACTTCACCCTCCAGACTTCCATCCTTACTCATCACACTACTCAAGTACTTAAAAATGCACTCATTCTCCATATCCTCCCCATCCAATCTCACTGTACATTCACTGACTTCACTTCTGTCGAAGACCATCACTTTACTCTTCCCTACATTCACCTTTCGATTCCGTTTCTTACACACTCTCCCAAACTCACCTACCAAGCCTTGCAGCTCCCCTTTGTCTTCACTCAACAACACAGTATCATCTGCAAACAACAGTACAGGGAGTTTCCAAACACTGCCCTCTCTCACTAGGGTCGCTCCAACATCCACTGCCCTACCTTGTATCTCTTTTATAACCCCAGCCATGTACAGATTGGACAACCATGGAGACATGACACATCCTTGTTTCAATCCAACCTTCAAATGGAAAGATTCACTCAGTTTGCCATCCACACGCACTGCAGCTTTAGCACCCTCATATATACTCTTCACTGCCTTCAACAACTTCCCATCCACTCCATATATTCTTAATAGTTTCCACAATCCGTGTCTGTCCACCGTGTCATATGCTTTTTCCAAATCCATGAAGGCTGCATACATCTTCTTTCCCTTCTCTAGAAACTCAATCAGATTAGAAAATTCCTAGATAAGAGACAAGCTTGTGAGGCGAGCATTAAAGCACCAATAGGTGCATATACAGTCTCGTTTATTATACTGGTGAGTTATAAGGGATGCCACAAGGTTCAGTACTAGGTACCTTGTTCTTAGTATACATCAACGACCTCCTGAAAATAGTGAGCTCCACGTGCAAAATCTTTGCAGATGACACAAAAATATGTAATCAAGTCAATGCACCAGAAGAATACCAAATAATACAGTGATATAAACAGTATTATAGAATGATCTGATAAGTGGCTAATGAAATTCAGTCCTGCTAAATGCAGAGTTATCCATATGGGAAGGAACAATCCACGGCACACCTATGACATCAGAGGGGTTAATATATCAGAGTCCACGTCAGAAAAAGACCTGGGGTTACTATTTAACAGTAACTTAAAATTTGACATACACATAGACAGGATCATGGCTAAAGCAAACAGTATCCTTGGACTTATGAAGAGAACATTCAAGTATTGGATGAATGAGGTCTTCACCACCAGCTACAGGACATACTTTAGACCCCTTCTGGAGTATGGTCTCCCCAACAAAGAGAAAACATAAGCAAAATAGAAAAAGTTAAACGAAGAGCCACTAGGACAATCCTACATCTCAGACACCTTTGCCTACCTATGAACAACATCTTAAAACTCTAAACATCCCAAAACTGGAGGACCATAGAAGACGAGGCAATATTTTTTGAAATCTATAAGATACTGGATGAACATGAGAACATAAATCATTTACACATCTTTCACAGGACAGATACCAGTACCAGTGAGTGAGGGAACTCAAGACAGCTGTACAAAAAGCAGTTAAATAAATCACAAACTGGAAACACATTTGCCCACAGAGTAATCAGTCACTGGAACAGACTCCCAGAGAATGTAGTGAGTGTATCCTCAATAAATATTTTTAAGGAAAGGTATAAATACATGGTACAGGTGGAAATGGAGGCAGGCAACAGGATCTATATAGATCAGTAGTGAACCAGTGGACTTTATTGGTAAGTCTTGTTTCGTTTTGTTTTTGAAGGCTCCAACATGCTTGCATGCGTCGGCCTTGGTCACCTAATGGCGGCTTTCCATGCTGCTCGATCTTTGGCAGCCTCCCTGTTCAGTCCATTAACCCTGAGGTCACACTTAATGATGTTGTCCTATGTCTTTCTCAGTCTACCCCTCCCAACCCTTCCCCCAATATTAACACTTCTCACCCTCTGCACCCAGTTATCATCCCACATCCTCTCCACATGTCCAAACCATCTCAGCCTACCCCTCCTCATCGCAACACCAATACACTCCAGTCCCAACCTACCCTCTCAACTCTTCCATCGTAAACCCAGCCCCCCCAGGCCTTGCACGCAGAGACGCACTGCACATCCACCTAATCATTGTCATTTCTGTACGTTTAAGCTTGCGAATATCCTCTTCCTTTACTGCCCAGGTCTCACTACTATACAGCATCACACTCCTAACACATGCTGCATACAAAGACTCCTTAGCACGTAAGGAGAGTTCTCTCAATATCAGGAGAGGCAACAGCTTCCTGAACTTCTTCCAACCACTTCTCACCCTAGCAACCGAGCTAGCTCCAGCCCCACCTCCGGCACATAACATGTCTTTATAAGGATGGTATCACTTGTGGCATCTTTATAAGGAATGTCATCACCTGTGGCACCTTTGTAAAGGTTTCCATCATCTGGGGTACTTTTGTGAGGGATGTCATCACCCGGAACACCTTTGTAAAGGATGTCACCTCCTGGGACACCAATACAATATAAGGAGTACCAAAACCTGGGTCACCTTTATGAAGGATGCCATCACCTTTGGCACCAGTATAATGTATACCAGTGCCAAGGATAACATTATAATGAGTTCTAAAACCTGGGGCACCTTTTAAAATGCCAACCCTTGGGGCACCTTTTAAAATGCCAACTCTTGGGGCACCTTTGTAATGGATACCCATGCCGTAGGAACATTCATCGAGGATGCCATCACCTGGGGCACCTTTATAAGGAGTGCTAACACCTGGGGTACCTTGATAAGAAGTGCCATAATCTGGGGTACTTTTATTATAAGTACCAACACCTGGGACACTTTATAACAAAGTACTGGTAATCTTTAAGGTGACACAGGACTGCCTTAAAAGAAAAAAAGAAAAAAAAACTACCTTTGAACTGATTCAAAGGCTTTGTAAAGATGTACAGAAGTGCATTTTGGAGTATAAAGAGGATCCATCAGTAAACGTGGAAAAGTATAGTATGATTATGGTACATAAAGGATGGGTCAGGTTAGGATAAGTTTGATTAGATTAGCATAAAATTGGTTATATTAGCATAAAATAGGTTACATTAGGTTAGGATAAATAAGGCCAGGTTAAATTATGAAAATTTAGGTTAGGTTTGGATAAGTAGGCATTGATAAGGACATTTTTTTTTTTTTAATAGCTTTCTAAGATGGCATCTGTCAGTCTTTGCATACCACAAGATGGTGCTTTTCACTACTTTTAAAAGAAATAAGAATACTGAAACTGTAACATGCAGTCAAAAAATATCAAAAGAAACCCATGAGAGCTATCTATCTATCTATTGCCAGATGCCATAATCCTGCAAGGGGTGGCCATTTGACTTTGAGTTATTTGTTTTACAGGGAGGGGCACTAACCCTCCACCAACCCACTTGTTGACACGTAGGGAGCACGTATGGTTTGGTTATATGGTTACCACCCAGCGTTGTAAATGGTTTCTTGGCTTACGGGAAACCATTTGGCTTGTCACTCAATGTAAAGCCACCTGTAAAAGAAAGAAAAGCAATAAGAAGTGACACGAAAGATAGGAAAAATGAGAGCTAAGGTAAAGAAAAAATAGAAGAAAACTGAAAAATAATGTGGCCCTATGTCTCCTGAAGGATTACCCAAGTAGGTACCAACGTCCAGGGCACCTTTGTTGAGAATGTCATCATCTGGGGGGCAACTTTATAATGAGTGACAACACCTGGATCACCTGATAAGAAGTGCCAATACCTGGTAGGCTACTGCTTTATAAGTGTCAAATATACTGCACTGTTCTAACATTGAACTCCAACAATTGGAAGTTGCACTTTTTTTTTTTTTCAACCTCATCTTCAGATGAACTTCAGGAGCCTAGTCTTGGGCCCTAATGTTTTGATGGTGGTACTACAGTATGAAGTTAGCATTTTTCCATCCTGTTTCAGCTTTATCTTTAAAATGGGCTGTGAGAGATTAGCCTCAGACCCTTATGCTCTGAAGGAGGTATTATGGGAGAAGCAATAATAATTTTTCCCTCATGTTTCAGTTTCATCTTCAATACCGGTATGGAGAAAGTGGAGGAACTTCGCCATGAGCTGGTGGAAGCACACAGTGCATTCCAAATGGCCCAGAAGAGGAAATGGCATTTTCTTAAGGAATATCATCAAACCATCATGAATATTTTAGTAAGTACATATTGCTGTAGTGACTCCAGGTTCATCTGAAATGTGAACCCAGTGGACTGCAGGCTGAAGTTCTTGAGAATATTTTAGTCGGGGACTTAAAGTTTGGCTATTATTTCACCTCTTCTGTTTCTCACTTTCCTCAGCTTGCTAATACTCCCAGGATGAGAGAGGCTTGGTATGTTTGTTTGCCCATAGATGATTCTCCATAATATATTGCATCAGGGAAGAAGGAGACAGACATGCCCTAAGTATGAAGGCACTGTGCAGTGATAGATGAATTTTTGTCATGGACTCTACATAGTTTTGGCTGCAAGATTTGGCAAACTTCCCATTTATGCATTGCTTTCTACATAGTTTTGGCTGCAAGATTTGGCAAACTTCCCATTTATGCAGTGCTTTTACTGGGTACCATCATCATTTATATCCTCTGTAGTAGCTACTACATAACTACAGTACACTGAAAAAGGATTGGAAGTGTTTAATTAGAGTCAGAGTGAAAAATAATCAGTTCAAAAGATCCTTTATGTTTCCTCTTAAAGAAATCATCATTTTGAGGTTGGCTGTGGTACAGCTTAGGCTATGTTTTCAGTGGACTGGAAGCTGACCAAGTTCCAGAACTAGTTTATTTCATCCCAACAGTTGCTGGAAGCAGTTGAGGAAAAAGAAATCTAGGATGTGTAATAAGATTTGTAACAGTGTGAGAGTTTCAGCTTGGACTCTGTGCACATGTGGATAAATATTTCTGGGCTAAGAGTAATGACTGTGTGGCTGTTGTTATTGAGTCTGTAACCGTATTTCATTTGTTCTGCTGCCGAGTAGCTTGTATTCAGTTCTTTTCTTTTATAGTCACCAAATTGATACTGTATTGTTGAGAAGCAGGATTTGCTAGATAGGAAGTACTGGAAGGCTCTCAGATCTTCTCGTATTTTCCAGTTACGTGACAGAAGTCAAGAGTGAGAGCTGTGGAAATGAGTTATTTGAGAGGAGCATGTGGAGTCACATGGAGAGACAGACTAATAAATGAGGAAGTGAAGGAGCGTTGTGGTGTGGTTGAGGACGTGATGGGAAGCGTTAGGAGAAACACGTTAAGGTGGTTTGGACATGTGGAGAGTGAAAGATTGACGAGGAGAGTGTATGTGAGTGAGGTGGAGGGGGCGAGAGGGAGGGGGAGGCCGAGGATGAGATGGAGGGATGGAGTGGAGAGGTATATGAGAGAGGGGGGTGTGAGTTGGGAGCGTGGTAGTGAAATGACAGGGGACAGAGTGACATGGAGGCGATTTGTTTGTGGCCACCCCGTTCGGGATTGAGGCGTCTGGCAATAGATAGATAGATAGTGTCAGAGTTGCCAGTTAGCTTGCTGCTGTGAGTGGAGGTACTTTGTAAAGTTATGCATTTATTTTTATTCTCTTTTTATTTTCTGTTTAATGTTTTATATAGGTTATTGTTAAATCATGTAATTTTATCTCAGTTCGTATGCCAAACAGTTTAGAGTATTACAAAGTGTAAGAAAACTCTGGATATTTTGGATGTCTCCTAGTTGGTAACTGTTGCTTCTCTGAGAGTGTAGTGGCTCAGTATATAGGATTCCTGTATAAGGATGGGGATGGGATTTGAGGTTTTTCAGTTCCGTTTGAGTTTAGTTCAGTGTCAGTGCAGTTAGTGAAGATTGTATAGCATCAGTACTTGTGAAAACAGTGAAGTGTAGTTGGCAAGCATTAAGTGTAATTACATGGAAAATAAAGACAGCAAACATAAGAAGCCAGTGTTTATTTACAACACCTGAGCTGATCTTGTTGTTGCACACCGAAAGGCTGACCCTAGGAAGAACAACCCACTGGGCAATGTCCTTCCTATACTGAACTACTGCTGTTGGAGCCTGTGGCAATGTGGGACAGGGTCATAACAGTATTTTGGTTAGCTTCTTTTTCTGTCATTGTTTTTCTCTCTCTCTCTCTCTCTCTCGGGGCCCTTCCTCACCTCATTTTTTGTTTGGAAAAGAGGTTTGGATAATTACAGTGATAATGATGACAATAATGACTTACAGGTTGTGGCAAGAGTTTCATCAGTAACTGTGATATTTGGCATTGTTTTCAGTTTGAATTTTTAAGCGCATATGTTATGGAGCTGTTTGTTCATTTAGTTTCCAATTCAAGGATGGTAAGCAAAAAAAGATGCTGATGATGATAAACTGCTGACTGGGAGGCCTTCATGCAGTACTTCTTTGGTTCCCATGAAATGATCATTGCTTCCATGGACGAGAGCCATCTGAGTGTGCCATGCGCATTATGAAGGTTATTCTCTCAGGCATGGAAGCATACATTCCTTTTTCATATCCATTGACTAATGCAAAAAAAACATGGTTTAATCACACTTGTTCTAGTGCTGTCCACAACAAGGAATCATGCTAAGTCTGTTCTTTGCTCTGCTAAAAATAATTTCATTTGTACTAAATGCTGTGAACTCTCCAACTTGAATTCTTCCCGCTCCTTCTGGCACCTTGGCGAAAACCTTTCCAACAACTTTACCTCATCATCCTTCCCTCCTCTTGTCCACTGTGATGGCCCTGTAGCTATTTCTTCTACTGATAATGCAGAACTCTTTGCTCAGACTTTCTCCTCCAATTCCACCTTAGATGATTCCGGTGCTGTCCCTCCATCTCTTCCCACCTCTGACTTCCTTATGGCTGACATTGAAATTTCTTCAGTTGATGTATTTTGTGCCATCACTGGCCTCAATACTAACAAGGCATTTGGACCTAATGGGGTCCCTCCTGTTGTCCCCAAGAACTGTGCTTCTGTTCTTACACCCTGCCTAGGTAAACTCTTTCATCTTAACAAAAAAAAATTTAAAGCATCTTTCTTATCACAACCTTCTTTCTGATCGTCAGCATGGGTTCTGCAGGACACTCCACTGGTGATCTTCTCACGTAGCTTTCAGACTCCAGGTTATCCACCTTGTCTGTCTGACTTGGCTCATATCTCTGATTAGGATAATAATAACCATGTTGTTTTTAGTGCAACAAAAACTCAGTTATTACATCTGTCAACCTGACAGAATCTTCCACAGCATTACCCTCTGATTTTTAACAATATCCAGCTCAATTCTATACCATTTTTTAACATACTTGGGGTTTCATTCTCTCAGGATTTATCTTGGAAAGAACATATTACCTCACTTGTAACATCTGCTTCCAAGAGATTGGGTGTGCTAAGCCGACTCCATACATTCTTTACTTCTGCACAGTTGTTGCCTATACACAGGTTTTATTCTCCCCTCCCCCTCCCTTGTGTGGAGTACAACTCTCATGTGTGGGGAGGCTCCCCACACACAGTTCTTCTCAACAGGGTAGAGTCAAAGGCTTTTCATCTCATTAACTCTAATGCTTGTACTGGCTCCCTTCAACGTCTCTTTTCGCCACGCTGTTGCATCTTTATCTCTTTTCTGTTGCAACTTCAGTGGTCACTGCTCTTCTGAACTATCTGCTTGCATCCCACCACCACTACGGCAGGCACGTATCACCTGTCTAGCAACAAACTCTCATCCCATTTCCGTCCAACTCTCTCATGCAAGAGTTAACCGCTATTCTTGGTCCATCATGTTTGCAACAGGTTAACTCTTGAACTGTTTCCCTCTGTTTTTCCTACTCCTACACTCTCCAACCTTTCAAACGCAGTGTGTCCAAGCATCTCAAAATTAACGGATTTTGAATTTGGCTGTCTGTTATCTTGTGAGTGCATTCAAGTACTTGGGTAGTATGATGAGTAAGGATGGAAGTTTTGGGGATGATGTGCTTGAAAGGGTACAGCAGGGAAGGAAGGTTGCTGGTTCATTGAAAACGGTGATGAGAAATAGGGAGGTGAGTGTGGAAGTTAAGAAGTCACTGCATGGTGGTATTGTGATCCCTACCCTGACGTATGGAAGCGAGGTGTGGACCTTGCTAGAGAGGACCAAGTCAAGAGTGAGAGCAGTGGAAATGAGTTACCTGAGAGGAGAATGTGGAGTGACATGGAGGGACAGGTTGACGAATGAAGAAGTGAAAGAACGTTGTGGATGTGATTGAGAAAATTAGGAGAAATACACTGAGGTGGTTTGGACATGTGGAGAGAATGGAGAATGAAAGACTGACTTATAGGGTGTATGTGGGTGAAGTGGAGGGAGGGAGGGGGAGGGGGAGGGGGAGACTGAGGATGAGGTGGAGGGATGGAGTTGAGAGGTATGTGAGGGAGGGGGGGAGTGAGCTGGGGGGAGGGCAGTCAAATGGTGGATGACAGAGGCGTTTTGTCTGTGGCCACCCTTCGCGGGATTAGGGCATCGGGCTATAGATAGATAGTTATCTAGTTTTTGTTCCTTTTCTTGAAGGGAGCAGTTGGTAGGCCCCTGGCCTTTGGTCCCTTCTTTCTTGCATTAAAAAGAAAAAAAATTCCCATCAGGTTGTACATCTCGAGAATCTGCGTACCAGCATGCAAGAGTACTTTGAGCTGAGGAATGAAGGTTTGCACAACACCCTCAAGGACATCGACGACAACCTCAACCAAGCCTCAGATGTGCACGCAGCTCTCACCAGCCACAGGTCAAAGCTTCTGGATGCCTGCAACAACCACCTTCAGCCACAAGCCACTGTCATTGATGCTCCTCTTTTGGTAATAGCATCATTTATCTACCTGTTTATCTGTTCATAGTCAGGTGCTTCCTTCATACACATGCTCACTCTTCTTGTCAGTCTTTCAAACATACCTCACCATCTACACAAGCCTCTGTCATTGATACTCCTCTTTGGTAATAGCATCATCTGTTTACCCATTTATCAATTTATAGTCAGATGTCTCACTCACACATACACTTTTCTAGCCAGTCTTTCAAACAGACCTCACCAGCTACAGGTCACACCTTATTAATGCCTGTAATGACCACTCTCTGCCACCACACACTGTTACTGATGGTTCTGGTGCTGACAAAGAATTTACATGAGGTGGTGTCGTGCACCCTTTGTGGAACAGCTACATCATCCATCCAGGATCCAAATCTCCTCACATTTCCCTGCATTTCATGCAGGGAAGGACTGGTATGACCCCAGTGAGGTGCTTTCTGCCATAAGGGGGCACTGTATCCCTGCTTGATGTATGTACTGGATTCTACATGGATGACACTGCAGAAGCATTTGTTTACCTGTGGTCGACAGATCTGCTTGGCCAGACAGATTTGGGTTAAGTAGAAACAACCATAACAAGTGATGCTCCTATTTTGGTAAATTCAGCATCAGGGTGTCTGTCTGTCTGTCAGTCTGTCTGCTTTGTTGCAACAGATAAATGGTCAGGATACAGAGAACATACAGGCAGTGTCCAGCTGTGTTTAGGTAATGTCAGGTAATTTTATTCAGCTGAGTGTGAGTATAGAAACCTAAGTGTTAAGAAGTTATAATGAGGATAGGAGGTACTTTTTTTTAACAGATTAATGGCCAGGGCATTGATGATCTCCACGCGGTGTCGAGCCAGACGGAGAGTTGTGTTCTCCTGGTCAACAACTTACAAGACAAATACTGTGTCCTCATGTCAGACATTGAAGAGAAGATTCCAGAGAAGGTAAACAAGCATTTTGTTACAGAAGTAGTAGTAGTGATACTAGTTCAGTAGTTGTTGCAACACAGGTTTATTTGAATGTGAACCTTATGGACTGTAGGCTGAAGTTATGTCCACCTATTTTTAGAGGACGGAAAGAACTAAAGGACGGTTGCAAAACTGGGCTACAAGCTAAAATTACCCCTTGCCTCTTTGAGAGGGGGGAGGGATAGAGAGGAAGCTGACGGATATTTGTATAACTGAGCAGCTCCACCTCCCTATTATATCAGCACCACTACATGAAGGCAGTGTTGTGTTCTGCTTGTCACCCACTTACAAAGCAAATAAAGTGTCTTATGTATTTTGAGAAAATATGAGAGATGGTAAGCAAGTATTTAGTTATTTAATTAACCCCTTCAATTTTTTTCTTTCTGGGGGAGGGGGAACATTGTGACGTTGCTGTTCATGTGCTGGAGAGTGTTAGGAGAAGTACCCTGAGGTGGTTTGGTCATGTGGAAAGAATGAAGAATGAAATTTTGACTAGAATAGTGTATGTGAGTGAGGTGGAGGGAGAGGGGGAGACAGAGGATGAGAAGGAGTGGTGTCTGAATTAAGTTGGATGAGTTGATGGAAGGTAGCCTGATGGCAGAGGACAAGATGTACATGGAGGCAGTTTGCTTGTGGGCATTTCTTCCAGGATTAAGGTGTCTGACCACAGATAGTTAGACACAACTCTAGACAAAACAACTTTAAATAAAACTTATGGTTCCAGGTTAGTGCAATACTGAGTGAGACGGAGTGTCAGATCAAGGTGGTGGATGAGGCTCGGTACAAGGAGGCAATGGGGTTGTTGGAGCGGAGTAAGGAGGAGTTGGATAAGGCTATACAGATCCTGGAGGGCATGGAGAAGATGAAGCAGCAAATGGAGTGCCTCTTTGAGATACTACGTAAACCTGCCACATCCACTTAGACCAAATATGAAACGTGTTTCAGATTCTTTGGAAACCTTAATCTGTCCACGTAAACAGCTGACGGAGTGTTTTAATTCTTTGGAAACGTAGTACTGTACTCTCTCCTTAAGCAGCAGATGGAGTGCCTCTTCCAGATCCTCTGTAGACCCACCACATGCACCTAGACCTTGTTGGGAATGTATTGCAGATTCTTTGCAAACCAAGCACTTTTCACATAAATTCTTCAAGAACCTAGCACAGTCCATGTAAACAGTAGATGGAGTGTTTTAATTCTGTCGAAACCAAGCTTTGTTCACATAAACTGCAAGTGGAATGTCTTAAATTCTTTGGAAACCTTACACTGTTCACTTAAACTGCAGATGAAGTGTCTCAGATTCTTTGCAACCAACCACTATCCTCTTTCAGATTCTCCATAAACCCAGTGCTTCGACAGTACGACAGTTTTTGTTAAATGTTGATGATGTTACTGAAAGCAAGAGTGGCTAGTTGCTTCATCTGAGTATCATTACATGAGCAACAAGCTCCAGCCATCCCTCAGAATGAAACCCTTCTGGGTCACATCCAGTTGGAGCACCTTAACTCAGTAGATCACCAGGAATCTCAAAATCATGTGAGTGCAGTGGGTCTAATGAATTACATCAGCACACAACACAAAAGCCTACTCTCGATGTCACTGCATGGACCATTGTCACCTATAAAACTAAATTTACCAATATCCCACAGTTTACATTCCCAGTTGTATGAAAAATTGAGAAAACATTCCCAGATCAAAATGAGTATTGTTTGTGTATCTTAACTTTTTCCATTCAACCAGTGCTGTAAATTGGGATAAAATGGTTGTTATTAGTGTTGTTGTTGCTCTGCAGTATTCTGGACATGAACCTATTGGATTGCAAGCTGTAGTTGTGCTTCTGCAGTCCGTCATCTTCCTTTCAGGGAAAAGTGAGTGTTGAGAGATGTTAGTACAATTCTGTTCTGTATAATTAGGCTGTGGAGCTGCCCTGTCATATTGGTGCCACAGAGTGAAGATGCTGGAGGAAACTGGTAGCTCAGCTTTATAGTTAGTAATGGAACTATACCAGGCAACTTTTCCCTAATTTACTGAAGACTTACAGAAGATCAAAAAGAAAAGGATGTCAGAGGAGACTACTTTTAATGAAGATTTTGCTACTTTATTCCTTGTTTTTTACATAGGCTAGTGTTATTTCCTTTTATAGCTATATGTACAGATTACTGTTTTTTTACTGTTCAGTTTCATTATCATTTTAATGTAATTCTGATGTATTGTACAGTATTTGCTCTCATTTATTTTTTCTTAATTCAGTAAGTCTTAGTTTTTAAATCTTACTGTTTCACTGAGATTTTTTGGATAAAACTGACTATAGTCAGCTTGTTTTCATCTGACTGAGCTGTGCCACTCACACAGCTTGAATACTGTCATGGTTGCATGTAACTGGATGAGCCATAGTAATGAGGCAGGAATGAAATGGCATGGTTACTAGTCAGATCCACTCTCTAGTTTGAGAGATTGGTAGCCAACAACAAAAAAAGAGACACCATCAGCTGAGCTGAATGGGATTAGGGATCTTTGTCAGGTGAAAACAAACCGACTGCTCTGTTGTTATCCGTTAATCAGCAATGAAGTAAATCGTTTTAATCTGGTGATGCCGTTTTGCAGCTTATTCTTGCTGGTATGTCCAGGCTATATTTTTTCATCTTAGAGAAGATCTTTTGTAGTAAAGGGGTCAGTGATCAGTGATATTATATCTAATTCGCCTAGTCTCCCTGGTTCTAAAAGTCTCTCCAAAATTGAATAAAATTATGTGGAGGGAGCTCATATGAAATAGAGAATACAGTTGCATCTCTACTTAGGAATTTAATTGGTTACAGAGTTGGCTTATTACTTGAACAGTCTGGAAATAAAGATTCACTTATACCCATGGCCAAATATATACAAATCATGTGTGAGCACAGAAATTGAAACTGTATACCAGTTGCTTTAAGTAAAGTTAATCATGAATACAGTAGCAGTAAGTCTTAATATTTACTGTACTGTAAATACTACCTACTGTATTTTGTAAATGTCATTAAAATGATAACTCTGTAGTCTTCTTTAAAAAAATAAATAAATACAAATAAAAAGTTTGTACTGTAACTTGAGAGTTCATAAGTAAGCAGCTGTATATTATTGATTTGAGCTGGTAGTTAATTTCATATGTGGCTGTCACCATAAATTTTCATTTACAGTAGAATGGTCTGTCTGTCTCTCTATCTATTGCCAGACGCCTTAATCCTGTAAGGGCCTGTAAGGGGTGGCCACAAACAAATCGCCTCCATGTCACTCCGTCCCCCAGTATTCAAAATGAGTTGAAAAGATTAAGGTTGTAGATTGTGGACAGCATTTTCGTTTTGTTGGTGAAGGGTGCAGGAGTGTGGGTGTAAAGTTCATTCTAAATCAGAATTACACTTGGGCTTGACTCACATCCTTTTCCTCTCACACCTTGGCCATATGTGAGAGAGTTATTCTGGCTATCACTCACTTTGTGGAGGTCTGGCCCTACAGTAGGTCTAATATGAACTGATACAGATAGAGAGATACAGATGACTCATAGCCTTCCACACCTGCCCATATTCTTTCAATCATAACTTCATCACCAATTCAGTCTAATAATGTATATTTATTTTCTCCTTGCAGTGGTGCTGGAGAGGAACAACATGTGGTGGCCCAAATATGATGGGGTTGTGGAGTTACCTGGTCATAGAAGTTTCTCAGTCCCCCTCCTATCTCTCAAGATAATAGTGGACTGCAGGAGTAGGGCAATATCAGCCCACAGTCCATTAAGGCCATATCAGGGTGAACCTGGGGTTTCAGTTACTACTGCTGCTACCATTCTTGCTACTTTCGTTTCAATTTCGTTTTTTGTTTTTGAAGGCTCCAACATGCTTGCATGCGTCGGCCTTGGTCACCTAACGGCGGCTGTCCATGCTACTCGATCCCTGGCAGCCTCCCTGTTCAGTCCCATAACCCTGAGGTCACACTTAATGACCTCATCCTAGATTTTTTTTGGCCTACCTTTCGCAACCCCACCCCTAATATTGTACTGTATTAATGCCTTTCACTTTCTGCACCCAGTTATCCCCCATCCTCTCCTTATGTCCAAACTACCTCAATCTACCTCTCCTCATCACAACACCAAAACACTCCAGTCCCATCCTACCTCTCAACTCTTCCATCATAAACCTAGCCCCCCCAGGCCTTGCACTCAGAGATGCACTGCACATCCCTCTGATCATTTCTGTATGTTTGAGCCTGCGAATATCCTCTTCCTTTAGTGCCCAGGCCTCACTGCCATACAGCATTACACTCTTAACACATGCTGCATACAAAGATCCCTTAACATGTAGGGAGAGCCCTCTCAATGTCAGGAGAGGCAACAGCTCCCTGAACTTCTTCCAACCACTCCTCACCCTGGCCACACAGCTAGCTCCAGCCCCTACTCCAGCACATAACTTGCCTCCCAAATAACAAAACTCTTCCTCACATTCAAGAGACTCACCAGCATGTTCAATCCATTCATGCCTGACAGTTTCCACCTGCTCTCCCCTTCAAGGATTTTATTCAGCTTAGGATAGACTTTTCAATTATGAGAAGGAGTTAGATACAGCTCATTAACCCTTTCAGTATATTGGCACTCTCTTAAGCTGAATAGAATTGTCTGAAAATAGCAAGAATAATAGAGAAAAATGTTGCCTGGGACTGAAGTGTATAATTATAGTTTACTTGTTGCTGTTGTGGCCCCAGACTTATGTGAAACCTAACCTGGTAGAGTGCAGAACTAAAGTGTCCTCCTGCAGTCCACTATCCTCCTTGAAGGGGATAGGGAAGCTGTTGAGGAACATTTTTTTTTTTTTTACCAAGTAGCAGATCCAGCATAGGAAGGGAGTTGAGGGATGTTTGTACTGTATAAGGAGATAGTAGAGCTGACCAGTTTATATCAGTGCCACCATATGAAGGCATCCCCCTCCAGCACCATCACATGAAGGCATCCCTCAACAGCACCACATATAGTCCATTCCAAATCATAGCACTAGTTGCAGATGGTGGAGTTAAGAGTGCAGGAGTGTGAGAAGGCATGAAGGGAGTGAGTCCTGGCTGAATGTAATTCTGTTTTGGAATGGATTAAAATTACTGTGTATGGAATTATATTGAAGAACATCTTTTTGTAAGGATGTATACTGTATTTGTTTGCTTCATGACATTGATGAAAATAATGTTTGACACTTTACGATTTTCACTTTCACTTAGCGTAAAATTGTCACCTCTCCATTGAGAATCTTGACCCAGAACAGTATTCTAGCACTGTACTGTGTTCATTTTAAGTAGGCATGAAATTGATGTCTCTCCATCTTGAATGCTGAGCAGTAGCAAGAGATCAACACTAGAATTTGATGCTAGTCAGGAAGAAGTTCGTTCGTTTTGTTTCGTTTCGTTTTTGAAGGCTCCAACATGCTTGCATGCATCGGCCTCGGTCACCTAATGGCGGCTCTCCATGCTGCTCGATCTTTGGCAGCCTCCCTGTTCAGTCTCTTAACCCTTAAGTCACACTTAATGACCTCGTCCCATGTCTTTCTCGGTCTACCCCTCCCAACCCCTCCCCCAATATTAACACTTCTCACCCTCTGTACCCAATTATCATCCCCCATCCTCTCCACATGTCCAAACCACCTCAGCCTACCTCTCCTCATCACAACACCAATACACTCCAGTCCCATCCTACCTCTCAACTCTTTCATCGTAAACCCAGCCCTCCCAGGCCTTGCATGCAGGGACACACTGCACATCCACCTAATCATTGTCATTTCTGTACGTTTAAACCTGTGAATATCCTCTTCCTTTACTGCCCAGGTCTCACTACCATACAGCATCACACTCCTAACACATGCTGCATACAAAGACCCCTTAGCACGTAAGGAGAGTCCTCTCAATGTCAGGAGAGGCAACAGCTCCCTGAACTTCTTCCAACCACTTCTCACTCTAGCAACCGAGCTAACTCCAGCCACACCTCAGGCACATAACATGTCTCCCAAATTACAAAACTCCTCCACACACTCAAGAGATTCACCTGCAAGTTCAGCCCTCTCACGCCTAACAATCTCCACCTGCACTCCCCGACACGCCGCACACATGAAATCAGCATTATCTCGCAATCTACCTCTAATACCACTACATCTCTTGTGCACCCATTTATCACAAACTCTACACGAGATGGAATTACTTCTCACACTGTTGTGGCAAATTGCACATGGCCACACTCCCTTTCCTCTGATTGTACTGCCACCAACCCTAGATATCATCACTTTTGTTTTATCTGCGTTTACCCTTAAGCCCTTGTACCCCATACCATCTCTCCACTTAAATCTTTCCTCCGCCTCCCCTTCATTCTCCGCAATCAACACCAAATCATCAGCATACAACATCTCCCATGGGGTCCATCTCTGAAGTCACGTGAGAGGGCTTCAGGCACCATGATAAACAACATTCATGGAAAACTCCATCCACTCTTAACCTGGGTGCGAGCACCCACATACATGGCAATAACCACCCTAACCAGCCACTCTTCCAACCCAAGCTTTCTCATTGCCTACTTCACCACCTCTCTAGGGACTCTGTCAAAAGCCTTTTCCAAATCAACAAAAACAAAATACAATTCCATTTTCTTTCCAATATATTTTTCCTGAAGCTGTCGAACAATGAATATGGCATCAGTGGTCCCCCTGCCTGGCATAAACCCAAACTGCATCTCATCAATATTCACTCTTTCTCTAATCATACCTTCTAGAACTCTCTCCATTACTTTCATTACCTGATCTAAGAGCTTCATACCTCTATAATTTCCCCTTTCCAGGGCATCACCCTTCCCTTTGTACACATTTACAATTACACTCTTCAGCCAATCATCTGGGACAACACACTCATATATAATCATATTTATCAGGTCAGTGGCTAACCTCACCCCAGTATCTCCTGAGGCCTTCATCATTTCGGCAGTCAACCCAAACACACCTGGCGCCTTCCCCACCTGCATCCTGCCTATTGCCTCACTCACAGTAGCAGTGTCAATCAAAGGCCAAGGGCCAAACACTGGATCAGCTGGCTCCAAACCTTCCCTATCCCAATCAAACTCCTCATTCAACAACCGGCTATAATGCTCTCTCCATGCATCTTTAATATCCTCACTGTTCACCACTACCCTTCCTTCATCATTATTCACACACTGCTCACCTACAATGTCCCAATTATCCCTCTTCCCCTGATTTGCCACCCTAAAAAGTACTGTGGAATTAATGTAATGCCTCACTAATGTTATATTCTGCTGTAAGTTACAAGGAAAAGACTGTAAAGGACAAAAATCTGTGCCTACATAAAATCAATGAACAGCCAGTATATACAGTACTGTGAATGACACTATATTCCAAGCCAGCCAGCTTATCCTTAGAGCCTCACTCTCAGCCACCACCCAAGACTCATAGAAAGTCAGTGTTGTACAGTATTTACAAATAAGTGATGGTTTCAGTTATATCAGCATATGCTCCGCAGGTAGGATTGGATGACACAGAGAAGGATAGATTTTGGGATGATTTAATACGTGTAGTAAGTGGTATGGGTGATGATGAGGTAGTGGTTCTGGGAGGGGATTTAAATGGTCATGTTGGTGAAGCAGCTCAAGGTTATGAAGGAGTCCATGGAGGATGTGCATATGGTGTGAGGAATGCGGAAGGGGAAAGAATACTCGAGTTTGGGGAGGCTATGGAC
>JAGKTI010009160.1:0-14031 GCA_018397915.1 Birgus latro
GGTAGGTAGGAAGGTGGGTAGGTATTTATGTAGGTAAGTAGGTAGGATCTGTAGGTGGTTAGTTAATTGATACATAAATTCATATACAGTATACCTCTGTCTGTCTATCTATCTCCCACTCCTTTCTAACAAGCTATAGTAGAAAATCAATAATAATAATAATAATAAATAATAATAATAATAATAATAATAATCTATTCATGACAAAAATATATAGAAATGATGTGATTATAATTCTCTCTCTCTCTCTCTCTCTCACACACAGAATCGAAAAATGACTATCACAAGCCTCTGTTCTTGCCCCATGGATTTTCCTGTGTTCCTTCTTTGCCCCTGGGATCAGAGAAGGCTTGGGTGGATCAGGAATGTGTGTGTGTGTGTGTGTGTGTGTTACATTGGTACTCGGGGCGCTTGGGAGTAAAGATGCGTTGTTTCTTGTGTTGTTTTCGTTGTTTATCGCCTTGTTTAGCTTGATTTGATCCACCAGGTTGATTAATAGGTTGCTCATCTGCTTGCCTGACCCCCTGAGACCTGGGTTCAAGTCCCGGGCGAGGCAGGACACAAAAGAAAATGACATGACACCCAAAACACAAAGGCGGAAGTTTCACTGGCGCCATCTTGGTATTGGAGAGTTCACCTTCCCTTTCACTCTTATTTTATAATTTTTCTTTTTTTTTCGGCCTTACATGGCCAAACCACCTTAATGTACATCAGTCAGCACCTAAAATCAAGGCAGAATCACTACGAAACCAAAAATAATAATACATGTCAAACGTTAACAGTTCAGTAGTATAGTGTGTGTGATATTTATGCCTGTTTTTTTTTTTTTTTTAATGCTCTGTGAACCATACTTCGCCCCATTTTCAGGTGGGAAACAGAGATCGAACTTAATGTACGACATTCCTCAGTCACCCTTTCCTTACGGTATATATTTCATTGTTTTCCATAAGTGTGTGTATCAAGAATTATGTTTTATGTATGTATGTAATATTATTTATTTTAATACTGTAATTATTTAGCAAGAAATAAGGACGTAAGCTTAGAACACTAGTAACTGTCAGCGACTTAGTAAGCTCCCTTGGGATTTTCCCCTCCCACCTTCTGTATGAAAATGACAGGTGTACACGTAAAGAAATATAAGAATCTAATAGTTCTGTGGTGCAAGAGATGCTTTACAGTCATGAGCAATGGTAAACCGAGATGCCTTTTTCATTCTTTTTCTGTGCCTGCCCTCCTCTCTTCCTATTTTTCCCATCTTTCCTGTCACTTCTTATTGCTTTTCTTTCTTTCACAGGTGGCTTTACATTGAGTGACAAGCCAAATGGTTTCCTGTAAGCCAAGAAACCATTTACAACGCTGGGTGGTAACCATATAACCAAACCATACGTGCTCCCTACGTGTCAACAAGTGGGTTGGTGGAGGGTTAGTGCCCCTCCCTGTAAAACAAATAACTCAAAGTCAAATGGCCACCCCTTACGGGATTATGGCGTCTGGCAATAGATAGATAGATAGATTTCTCGATTCAGGTAACAGAGAAAAAATGGAAGGAAGGCTGTCTGGATTAACGGTGCTGCACTCAAAAGTCCAAATGCATGAAAGCTGGCAATAAATAACTGTGTCAGAGGGCACTTTCAGGGGCGTGATTTTGGGAAGGATTGGGAGCAAACTACCCACAGACCTGACAGTACTGATTGCTGTATTCAAAACAATAATCCTGTGGGATTTCAAAGCACACCACAGTGCTATGGAGAAATTCTATCATTAAGAGGTAACAATGCAGTTTTTTCACTGTTATATGTCATCAGCTTCTTTTTAATGATACAGTAATCGTGAATAAACCGAATGTTCCTTGATAAATGGCAAATTTGTAAAACTGGTCTTTCTGCTGTGGCCAGGTCATGGTAGGATTTTTAAGCCTGCAGCTTCCATCATTGGTAATTGTTAACCCATATGAGACACTGGAAAAAGTATTTACTTTGTTCTTGCCATCCCCAAGCAGTTTTATTCAGCTAAGGGGTGGCCTCCTCATCTAACTTGGGGTTAATAGCCTCCTCCATGGAGCCCCTGACATTATTATTATTTTTTTTTATGATCCTCCATGGAGGAACTGTGAAGGTGCCATAGGCTGAAAAATTGCCTAACCTGTATGTGAATGCGGGTGATAGGGAGAGTTGAAGAACTTTTCTATTACCAGTCAGCAGAGCTGGCTGGCTATATCAGTGCCAGCACATGAAGGCATCCCTCTCCAGGGGTGGTGAAGACTGATAACATTGTACTATAATGTTTTGTTAGTTTTAGGTTGATCCATCCACCAGCAATGCCACGACACAGGCAGTCTCGTATGCCCAGCCGAGCACGGCCACTACCGCCTCAGGAGTCCATTCTGCCCATGGACAGAGAAATTGATCAGGCCAAGGAGAAACTGAGACTGATACTTGAAGACTTTGATGGTGAGGGTAAGGCAGGGAAGTGAAGGAGAGGCTTAGATGAGATGGGCTGTGGAGAGGGTGGTGCATGATGGAACACCCAGTTGACAATTGAAAGAGCCTGAGTTCAGTTCTCTGGCTGGGCAGTCTCTAGGACAAAGTTTGTTTCCCTCATTTTCCAGTTCACCCAGTAGCTGTACAGCATTTACTCTGTTTTGGCCAAAAATTGCTGTCTCCCCATCATCAGTGCTGAATTTTAACAAAGGACCAACACCAAAACATTGTATCAGTCATGAAGTGCCACTGAGCTACCTGAAATGAGCTGTCCCCCAAATAGAGGATGGTGGACTGTAGGAGGAGGACAGTTTCAGGCTGCACTCCACTGGGTTCACATATCTGATGAACCCGGGGCTATTTACTTGTTCACCATGTCACTACAAAAGGTCTCCCCAGAACTGAATAAAATTGTTTAGAGGTAGCAAGAGTAAACCAGCAAATACTTCACCAGATTGAATGCTAAAAACACTGGAAACATCAAAGTAACCTTAGTTTAGAAGAAGAGCATGTACTAAAGTTGTACTAAAATTTAAAGGATAGTTAATATTGACATCTTGGAGTGGGAAAGGAGGCCTGAATGATGATGATGATGATTTATATTACTGTAGCTAGTTAATAGTGTCAGATTACTGTACTGTACTTAAGGTATAAAATTTAGTTTCATATGTTCTTAATGCTTTACTTCCATTTGCCTCACCAGAACATAGTTACCTGCAAGATAGTTTATATTTATAACATGCAGGCAAGTGTACTGCATAAAAATTTACACCATTTGTCAGTGGTCTACAGTTTAGTATGTCCCATTTGTAGTGACAGCAATGCATATAGCCAGATTTAATCCTCTAGAGGTGCCTAGAGTTTTTTTTGAAGCATGTATGCTATCAAAGGATGCCAGCTGATCATCTACCCTTAAATGTACTCGACTGCAACTGCTTGACCTTGTGCCCCAACACCTCGAAGGGGGTCCAGTTATTAAACCTGTAGACAGTCACTTTGATTTATTTGTTTATTTTTTTTATTTAAACATTTACTTTTTCCTCAGTTGAGCATTGAATGAAGATCATGGAAGATGAAATTGAGAGCATCCTTCAGTCAATCCGCCAGATGTACTGAAGAGATCTCATGCACTACCCGGCTGCTGTCCTTAACAAACCATGGCAACAGAGTGATGTGGAAGAAGAGCAGAAGAGGAGTATGGCAATGAGAAACAGTACTGCCAAAAGCATTCTTCAATCTGCCACAGCCAAGAGACATGAAGTGGGTTCGTGGAATGTGGGAAGTTTGAGGGGAAGAGCGGGGGAAGTCGTTGAGGCATTCAGTAGAAGGTGGGTGGATGTGGCATGATTGCTGGAAGTCTGGTACAGGGTTGGATTAGCCAGAAAGATTGTTGGGAAGGAGTGCTACTATAAGTTGTTTTGGCAGGGGGGGACTGACGGATATGGGGGTGTGGGTGTGTTGGTTGCAGAGAAATGGGTGGAATATGTTATGAATGTTATGAGAGTAAGCGATAGGATAATGGTAGTGAAAATTTTGTTCGGTAGAATAATTATTGCAATTATATCGGCATATGCTCCACCAGCAGGGTTGGATGAGGTAGAGAAGGATAGATTTTGGGATGATTTAATATGTGTAGTATATGGTATGGGGGATGATGAGATAGTGGTTTTGGGAGAGGATTTAAATAGTCATGTGGGTGAAGCAGCTCAAGGTTATGAAAGAGTCCATGGAGGATGTGCATATGGTATGAGAAATGCGGAAGGGGAAAGAATACTCGAGTTTGGAGAGGCAATGGACACGAATGTGTGCAAAACACATTTTAGAAAAAGAGTGAATAGGTTGATTACGTATGAGTCCAGGGAAAATAGCAGTCAGATAGATTATTTTCTGGTCACGAGGGATGATAGGAGGTTACTGAGGGAAGTTAAAGTTATAGGAAGTGAGGAGTGTGTCCAGCAGCACAAACTACTGATTTGTGACATGGTGCTTATAGAACGAGTGATGACAAGGAGGACATATGTACCTAGGAGGAAAATATGGAAGCTGGAAAACCAAGCAGTAAGGGATGCCTTTTATAGTGAGATGAGGAGAATGGTGGCTGAACAGGGAGCCGTAGACAGAGGTGTTAAGGAACAGTACAGAGCCCTTAAGAACAATCTCTTGAGAGTTACTGATGCAATATGTGGTTGGACAAGGAGTTACTGATGCAATATGCAGTTGGACAAGAGGCCCACCAAGACATAAAGTAACTTAGTGGTGGGATGAGGGTGTAGAAGCTGCAGTTAAGGAGAAAAGAAGGCTTTTCCGGGAATGGAAGAAGGATTGTAACAGGAAGGAATACTTGGCTGCCAAGCGAAGGGCTAGAAGAGAGGTATACAGGGTGAAGTCACAAAGACTTTTTACCTAACCTAAATCATGGGGAAAGGAAAAATATAATATTTAGGGTGGCAAATCAGGTGAAGAGGGATAATCGGGATATTGTAGGTGAGCAGTGTGTGAAGAATGATGAAGGAAGGGTAGTGGTGAACAGTAGGGATATTAAAGATGCATGAAGAGAGCATTATAGCCGGTTGTTTAATGAGGAGTTTGACTGGGACAGAGAAGGTTTAGAGCCAGCAGATCCAGTGTTTGGCCCTTGGCCTTTGATTGACACTGCTACTGTGAGTGAGGCAATAGGTAGGATGCGAGTGGGGAAGGCAGCAGATGTGTCTAGGCTGACTGCCGAAATGTTGTAGGGCACAGGAGATATTGGGGTGAGATTAGTCACTGACCTGATAAATATGATTATATAAGAGTGTGTTGTCTCAGATGACTGGCTGAAGAGTGTAATTGTAAATGTGTACAAAGGGAAGAGTGATGCCCTGGAAAGAGGAAATTATAGAGGTATAAAGCTCTTAGATCAGATAATGAAAGTAATGGAGAGAGTTCTAGAGGGTATGATTAGAGAAAGAGTGAATATTGATGAGATGCAGTTTGGGCTTATGCCAGGCAGGGGAACCACTAATGCCATATTCATTGTTCGACAGCTTCAGGAAAGATACATTGGAAAGAAATGGGAACTGAACTTTTTTTTGTTGATTTGGAAAAGGCCTTTGACAGAGTCCCTAGAGAGGTGGTGAAGTGGGCAATGAGAAAGCTTGGGTTGGAAGAGCGGCTGGTTAGGGTGGTTATGGCCATGTATGTGGGTGCTCGTACCCAGGTAAGAGTGAATGGAGATTTGAGTGATGAGTTTTCCGTGAATGTTGGTGTGCATCAGGCGTCAGTTTTGAGTCTCTTGTTGTTTATCATGGTACTTGAAGCCCTCTCACGTGACTTCAGAGATGGACTCCCGTGGGAGATGTTGTATGCTGATGATTTGGTGTTGATTGCAGAGAATGAAAAGGAGGCAGAGAAAAAACTTAGGAAGTGGAGAGATGGTATGGGGCACACGGGCTTGAGGGTAAATGCAGATAAAACGAAAAAGTGATGAGATCTAGGGTTGGTGGCAGTATAGTCAAAGATGAGGGGGAATGGCCATGTGCAATTTGCAACAAAGGTGTGGGAAGTAATTCCATCTTGTGCAGTGTCTATGATAAATGGGTGCACAAGAGATGTACTGGAATTAGAGGTAGACTGCGAGATAATGCTGATTTTGTGTGCGGTGTGTCGGGGAGAGCAGCTGCATATTGTTAGGCATGAAAGGACTGAACTTGAGTGTGTGGAAGAGTTTTGTTATATGGGAGACATGTTATGTGCTGGAGGTGGGGCTGGAGCTAGCTCAGTCGCTAGGGTGGGAAGTGGTTGAAAGAAGTTCAGGGAGCTGTTCCTCTCCTGACATTGAGAGGACTCTCCCTACGTGCTAAGGGGTCTTTGTATGCAGCATGTGTTAGAAGTGTGATGCTGTATGGTAGTGAGACCTGGGCAGTAAAGGAAGAGGATATTCGCAGGCTTAAACGTACAGAAATGGCAATGATTAGGTGGATGTGCAGTGTGTCCCTGCGTGCAAGGCCTGGGGGGGGTGGGGATACGATCGAAGAGTTGAGAGGTAGGATGGGACTGGAGTGTATTGGTGTTGTGATGAGGAGAAGTAGACTGAGATGGTCTGGGGATGTGGATAGGATGGGGGATGATAAGTGGGTGCAGAAGGTGAGAGGTGTTAATACTGGGGGAGGGGTTGTGAGGGGTGGACCGAGAAAGACATGGGATGAGGTCATTAAGTGTGACCTCGGGGTTAAGGGAATGAACAGGGAGGCTGCCATAGATCGACCAGCATGGAAAGCCGCCATTAGGTGACCAAGGCCGACACATGCAAACATGTTGGAGCCTTCAAAAACAAAAACAAAAATGATTAATGTATTTTGTACTGAAGTATTAATAATAAAAATTTGAAGCTTTCTGTCTTGTTTCCTTACCTTTTGAATGTAAGGTGGTTTTAAAACTAAATATTTTCCTATACCTAGCTTTGGCTTAAACATTTAAAACATGTGTGGTCTTCAGAGAAACTGTCTCTCGCATAACCTATATACAACAATGATTATCAATGAACGACATACCAACACCCTACACACCACAGATACATATAGCGTCCTATGCAGATGACATAACACTTACATGTACACACCAAAATGCAAACACAGCTGCACACATCCTCCAACCTTACCTCAACACACTACATGAATGGTTCACCACAAACAGGCTCAAAATAGCCCCAGCCAAATCTACAGTGACCCTTCTCAGAAACTGGACTGCAGAACACAGTCACATTACACTCCTCAACATAAACAACACTCCCCTACCACCCACCCACCCACCCACCCACACCCACACCCACAAAATCCTTGGTGTAACATACAATACAATGTCATTTAAACAACACATCACAAACATTAAAAATAAAATAATACCAAGACTCAATGCCTTGAGATCACTTGCCCAACAACATCTGGACACAACAAAGATACCACCACCACAGTATTCAAACAATATATATGTTCAGTGATGAATTATGCATGCCCTGCTTGGGCTCCTAACCTCACTAAAACACACTACAACACTCTACAGACCGTACAGAACAAGGCCCTAAAAATAATCACAGGCTGCACAGCTACTACACCCACAGACCACCTAAATCAAGAAACCAAAGTCCTCAAAGTCAAGGATTACCTAGACATGAGAGGCACCCAAATTCTCGCTGCAGCCTCCACAAACTCACAACATCCACTACACTATATGGCAGCACATCCACACACACACCAAGGAACATCAAAACAACACCCAGCACACAATATCATACACAAATACTGTCATCCCTCCCCCCTCGCCTGCCTCAGACCAGCTTCCAAAAGCATATCTATACTCAAATCACTCGCCACTCCATTCAGTCACTTACACAACACACAGCTTTATGCACAGCTTCATGATATCCACCCTTCTGAATCCTATCTCCCTCATGAGGACAGGGTCCACCTGGCCGGGCTGAGATGTGGGCATCATCCAGCCCTCTTAAGTTACCAGAAGAGGCTGGATGACTCCGTCGCTGATGACTGTCCAAAATGTAACACACCACCCCATACTATTAAGCACATTATGGAAGACTGCATTGCACATTATCACCTACGCCAACTACACAACATACACTCCTTGAGAGCTCTGTGGGAAAGCCCAGTCTCGGCCATGGTCTTCCTTAGCGACTCGGGGCTGTTCGTCCAGACTGCCTAGGAAACAACTACTGCTACTACTGCTACAATTAAATTTTTTAAAAATACAAAAGGATTAAGAATATGAAGCTACAGTATAAGACTTTTTTTAGCAGAAAAAATATATACAGTATAAGCAAAAAAATGGCAAATGAGTGATTTCTAGGCAGAAAAAAAAAAAAAATTGGCCCCCAAAAGGCCCCCCAAAATATTCCTTAGTCGCTCGCGTTGTTTAAGGTGAGCAGGTTCCGCATTGAGCCTAATGTAATCACGAGCACCTGGAGATGAGCTGAAAGAGAGAGAAGAGTTAGCATGACCCCTAAAAACCAGGTGCCATGCCTTTGTCCTTGCTGCCTGCCCATAACTGCTTGTAGTGGGTGAAGAAGGAAGGGCAAAGGGATGAGGCAACTCTAGAAATGACCAGTGGAGACAAAGCTGTGCACATAAATACTGAGCCACTTCATAAATAGCAAACCTAGTGAGGCCAGCTTCAGAAAACGACCCTTTCAGAATGCTACGTGAATTTCATAATTGTCTGAAGTGGAACAGTATTTTTGTTCACAACTGTACCAACGGTGCTCACAGCCCCAACACACACACACACACACACACACAGCCATCATGGATCCCAGTTGCCAGCTAGGTATTTTGGCAGCAAATTTTTTGGATTTAGTAAAATTCTGAGCTTCAAAAGTTGCCAAGTAGTATTTTAGAAGCGAATTTTTGGACTTAGTACAATTCTGAGACACCAGAATTAAAGGACTGAGGCTATTTTGGATTTGGAAATTACCAGCAAGTATTATTATGTGAATTTTTGACTTAGTGAAATTTTTGTGCTGCCTAGAAATCAATATGACAGTTTTAAAATTCTTTGCAATACTTTCAGAGTCTTAGATATCATTATGACACTTAGAAATTCTGAGATGTTTACAAACCAGTATTACAGGAGTGAGTTAGCATTTATTTATTTTATAAATGATTTGTGGACTTGTGTGAAAATTCTGACATGGCAATGAAAGCTCTGCAGTATGAATTACTTTAGGCCAATATACTGGATTTACAGGATTATGTTGCTTTGGGGTATCTTCAGAAAAAAGAGGCATTCTGGGGAAAACTTGATGATGCAGCATGAGTACCAGACTCTGAGGTAATGATCATTGCTGGAGACCTGAATGGACACATTGGTACTGATCGGAGAGGATATGAGGAAGTTATGGGATTCTTCGGCTTTGGAGAGAGAAATAGAGAGGGAGAGAGGATACTGGAGTTCTGCCAGGATAAGAATTTGAAAATTTTAAACACAACGTTCAAAAAGGAAAGACGGAAGTTGATAACTTACAAAAGTGGAGGTGTAGAAACTCAAATTGATTTTATGCTAATGAGAAAGGAGCAAGACATTAAAGTGAAAGATTGTAAAGTTATACCAGGTGAAGCATGTCTACCACAACATAGACTCTTAGCTATGGATTTGAGAGTGGAAAATATGAAAGGAGGAAAGAAGAGGAAGGGTGTTAAAAGAGTAAAGGAGTGAAAGTTGAAGGATGAGGAGATAAGACTACAATTTGAAGAGAATTTTAACCCTTAAACCACGGGGTTGTCGGAGGCGTGCCAGGCCCATCCCGCAGGGATATTTGCGCTGTGCCTGACTTTTTTAAAATATTTGCCAAAAATCAGTTATTAGCCCTAGAATATTATAATTAAATAGGCATATGGCACATACCTTCAGCTTTCTCCTGGGATGTTTTTTTAGCACTCGTTGACTACCGTAGGACTTGTGGAGACTTCTGAAGTTGGGTAACAAAGTCTCCACTTTACACTTCCCGGCTTCCCGTAATATGAATACCACTGCCAGATATTATCACTAGAAACACTATTCAATGATTTCCGAGTAGTTTGGAATCCATACTAAAAAAAAAAAACGCTGTGAAAGCAATGTAAAATACGAGTGCATACGAGCCTCCCACTCGCACTAATTCGCCGCTGGTATTCTGTCATTTCTTACTCATATACACACTCACACTTTATTATTTCTAGTACTTTATTACACTTATATATATCTACAGTCCTTTACCGCTTCCCACACAATGTTTAGTAGGGGTAGAGGTCACAGGGCCTTTTATAATGGGCGCAAAAGCGGCAGAAATGAAGGGGCGTGATTTCGCCATGATGGGCGAGAGCGAACTGACTACAATACGTATCTCGGTAGCCAAGAGTTGAAGATGTCAGCTGCTGATGTATATGCTAAGAAATAAGTCGTAGGAAATCTAGACAATACATAATAAATTAGGTAGTTCCAGGTGAATATAAATATCACTCAGGCTTCTCCCTTCCTTTCTTATATACATTTATATTACGAGAGTAGATCATACGGCATATTTCGCGGGAAAAAAAAGCAGGGGAAATTAGCAAACGAGTGCAAGTTGGATGTTGCCAAGAGATAATTAGCCAATTCCAGGTGTATGGCACTATCAATTACCTTATTTTTTTATATATATATATATTATTTTGCATAAGAATAGGGCATAGGGCTCATTTCAATGGATGAAGACAGTGGAAAAATCCGGGGAAGATTTACTTAGTGCAGAGCAGCTGAGCAGACGTCACAAGAGGGTAATGGAGGGGAGGTAGGGAGGGGAGTCTAGAATGGGGGAAAATCGCTAAATTGTCAACAATGGATGGGAGTACTGATGACATTAGCAACTTTGACTGTTGTTGGACATTGGCAGTGCTGATAGATGATAGAAGTCACCATCTGAAAGCCCGGGCAAATTCAAAACAACACAGAAGCACAGAAGTGACGCCCCGCAGTATGATCCATTGCACCCGACCGTCATGAAAGTGACGACCTGCAGTTAAGGGGTTAAGAAAAGAAATGAGAGACAGAGAGGCAATTGGAAACACTTTAGGGATAATATAACAGAGGCTGCGAGGGAAATCTGTGGAGAAACAGCAGGTCACAGGAGAAAAGAGAGACGTGGTGGTGGTATGACAAGGTGAAGCAGTCGATAAGTGAGAAGAAAAGAGCATTTAAAGTATGGCAGAGAACTAGAAGGGAAGAAGACAGAAGAGAATATAATGAAAAGAAGACAGGCAAAGAGAGAAGTGGCCAGAGCAAAAAGGGTGGCATGGGAAAGTTGGAGTAGAGACCTGGAGAGTGCACAAGGACGGACAAAAATGTTTAAAATTGCAAAACAGACGAGGAAGGTGAAGAAAGATGTGGTGGGAGCTAAATTTGTAAAGGATGAAAATGGGGAAATAAAAACTGATGAGGCAGAAATACTGGAAAGGTGGAAGAGGTACTCTGAGGAACTGTTTAATGAAGAAGATAATTATGAGATAGAGGAGATGGGAAAAGTTGAAGGGCCAGTTGCAATGATAACAGAAGCTGAAGTGGAGATAGTCTTAAAGGAAATGAAGGCCGGGAAAGCTCCAGGCCCAACAGGTATAACAGCTGATCTGATAAAAAAGGCTGGAAGTACTGGTATAAAAGAATTGACAAGGATTTTTAATAACATCTTAGTAGGAGGACAGCCACCTGAGGACTGGAGAGATAGCTGGACAACGCCAATTTATAAAGGAAAAGGAGATGCTCTACTGTGTGGAAAGTACCGAGGAGTCAGACTGTTGGAGCATGGAATGAAGATATTCGAAAAGGTGCTGGAAGGAAGGCTGAAGCAGATAGTGAAGATAGATAACCAACAGTTTGGATTTTGCGCAGGTAAATCCACAACATATGCAATATTCATCATGAGACAGTTGCAGGAAAAGTTCCAACAGAGGAGGAAATGCTTGTACCACGTGTTTGTGGACTTGGAAAAAGCTTTTGATAGAGTACCAAGGAGAGTTATAGAGTGGGCCTTGAAAAGACAAAATGTGCCTGAGAGACTCATTGCACCTGTCATGTCTCTCTATATTGATACAAGATCAAAAGTCAAGACAATGGCAGGAACATCAGGAAATTTTGGAATAGGAGTTGGGGTACATCAAGGGTCAGCACTCAGTCCATTGCTGTTTAACATAGTAATGGAGGAGGCAACACGGAAATGTAGGGGAAAAGGCCCATGGGAATTGCTGTATGCTGTTGACCTAGTGCTGACAGCGGAGACTAAGGAAGAAGTGGTGGAAATGCTTAATAGATGGAAAAATGGAGTGGAGAAGAGGGGAATAAAAATAAATATGGATAAGACAAAGGTAATGGTGACAGGCAAGAAACCAGTAGAAAGAATTCAGTCAGGAAAATGGCCATGTGGATGCTGTGGCAGAGGAGTAGGAGTGAACTCAGTGTTGTGCATGAAGCGTAATAAGTGGTACCATAGAAGGTGTTCAGGCCTGCAGAATTTGAGAGAAGTGCAAAATTTCCACTGCCCAGCCTGCATAAGAAGAAAGGCAGAGAGAGATGAAGCAGAGGATGCACTAGAGGTGAATGGAGGCACACTACAGGAAGTGCAGCAGTTCTGCTATCTAGAAGATATATTGGACTGCGAAGCAGGGGTGGAGAGATCAGTCAGAACAAGAGTGGCGTCAGCATGGTTAAAGTGGAAGGAAATAGCTAGCCTACTGGTCAACAAACACATACCACTGAGACACAAAAGTAAAATATTTGAGGCCTGCATTAGACCAGTATTGATATATGGTGCTGAAACATGGGCTTTGACAGATAGACTGATGAATGTTTTGAGGAGTACTGATCATAGAATGTTAAGATACATGGTGGGAGTGAGATGGGAGGACAGAGTTTTAAGTGAAAAGGTAGCCAGAAGATGTTGGGTGAAGGATCTCAGTATCAATCTGAGGCAGAAGCGGCTTAGATGGTTTGGTCACGTGAGGAGGAGTGAGGAAGGGAACTGTGTAAGAATAGCAGAGGAACTTGAAGTGGTGGGAAGTCGACTGCCAGGAAGACCTAAGAAGACCTGGAAAAGTGTTGTAATGCAAGATATGGAAAGACTGGGTATTGGAGAAGATTTAATCCAGGATTGGAAGCAGTGGAGAAAAGCCATCGCACGTCCAACCCAAAATTGAATATGGGAACAAAAGGACGAAAAACGAAGATGATGATGATGATGATGGGGTATCTTCAGTTAACAGATTCAGTGCTGGCTTTTACTTAATGCAGGCTGGTCATTATACTGTGCTTTCAAATTTCATGTCATGTGGGGATGGTTCAGTTTGGTCTTGGGAGAAGCAAAGACCTTTTGGATGCTTCACATTACTACAGATCTTTCACCTAAACTTGGACCAGATTGTCAGACTAGGCAAACCACACTCACCGGCCTCACAATGTGAACTGCCCAAGGTCCCCGGTTGCATACCACAGGAACCTTCCGATGACGTCATCACTCGTGACTTAGCAGGTGTGTGCACGTTCACACACACACTAACAACAATATGCACCAACACTCTCGTCCTCTCTTCTTAATTTGACAAAAGATTCCAAGGACGAAGGTGGATGGTCTATTTGTGTCTGATACACACTATATATCCAATACACAGACTTTTGTGTGAGTACCATCAACACCAGATACGCACTATGTATCCAATACATACACTTTTGTTTAATTATTATCAAGACCCAGTCTGTGGCCACATACCGATATGTGATGTCTCTTGAAGTATTATAAACTTTCTAGTCTCGGCTGACTGCTGCACACAGCCGCTCGGTCGAGGCACCTTTCTTGGTGAGACAATCAGCCAGTTGTTGTGATGTATCCACCCAAGATACTTCATCAATCTCCCCTCGCTCCAACATGTCTTGTAATACAGCAATATCAATGCGCAATCTCCTGTCTTCTACGCTCCTACAGGAGTAAAGGGCGTCCACCAGACTCTTGTTGTCGACGAAACACTTTATTTTGATCTTTCCACATCCAGAAACCTCA
>JAGKTI010009161.1:0-31647 GCA_018397915.1 Birgus latro
AAAAAAAAAAAAAAAAAAAAAAAAAAAAAAAAAATCCTTGACCCAACTGATCCATACTCTCCTACATTCTCCTTCCATCTGTTGCTCACAGCAATACACACTACTTCTTTCGCTCTCTCATTCTCACCTACTCCCACAAATATGTTCACCAGTTGACTAGATAGTGAACGAATGTAAGAGACATGGTAGTCTCTGAGAAAATCACCTTTTTCACAGCCTGTGCGCTCAAATATGGGACACAAAGCATGAAGTAAATAAAATTTTACCAGAGAATGAGGATTTAGAAGTGATTATGGAAAATATTTGGCAGCTGACAGTGTATTTACATATCAGTGGTGGCTGTTTACCCCACCTCTAAAGCTCTGACAGTGGTGAAAATGCTCTTGAAGCATGTACAGAAATCCAGTGTTGAACTACACTTAATCCTTAGCACTCTGAATTATAATTGTTTAAACAAAAACTCATGGCAGTTCAGAGACAACTGTCGGAGTGGTGGGAGGGGGAGACAGTGAGAATGCAATGTAAACAAGACCGTTTGGAGCCATGCGCCAAATTCAAACTTACGGGTCAAGAAAAAAAAATCCCCCCCCCCTGGGCATCAGCCTACAATGTCCGAACAGTGGTGTAACCGGATAGTGGTCGTCCGGAAAGTAGAGAGATTACTATAATTTTTCAGTTCATTTTTATATCAAGGATGCTGCTGAATTTTTATGTTCAGTAGAAACAGTCTGCTGTCCAGTAATTATTTATATGTTGTTGGTATCATGGAGCTAGTGTGTGTTTTATTTTACTCTGTTCATTAAGATTGTTGTTTATAAAATATGCAGTGTCTTACAAGTATATATGCCATTCATGTTTATGCACAATGGTAGTACAGTACAAATTTTAATTAGTACAACTGTTGTAGTAAAGTTCAGTACACTTTTGTTTTGGTTTTCACAGTCCTTTTCATTGACATTTACTTCACTCACAGTATGGATTTGAGTATACTAATTTCCAGGAATAAGACAATCCTGCAGCCATGCCATATCACTTCTTCATGAATAGCATCATATTCTAGTGTTAATCTCATATACAGTCATCCTAAGTAGTGATAGCTGAGTTTCAGATTGTTTTGGTCACTGCACTGCCAGATGTTTAGTGAAAAATAAGTAATTGTAGAACTCCAAAAGTTATGCCTTTTCCCCCCAGGACACCTATTCTATTGTTGTATTGTTTATAAAGGCCCAGAATACTTACACCCAGTATATAAATGTTTCAACTGGATTTATTTATTTATTTATTTTATATACATTTTTTTTTAATGCAAAGAAGATGGAACCAAAGGCAAGGAGCCCACAAACTGTTCCCTTCCAAGAAAAAAACAAAAACAAAACAACAGACAGCTATGTTCAAGATGTTTACCTGCTACTCCTCTCTTATCACAGGTGCTGGACTTGAGTCACTGCGAGCTGCGTGATGCTTCTGCGCTGAGCCACCTGCCATACATCAAGGTCCTCAACCTGAGCCACAACCAGTTGGCCATCCTCCCAACCCTTGCTCCATCTGCTGCCACCTCACTCACCATCCTTGCCATTAGTCATAACTTCATCTCACATTTGGCAGGTCAGGTGGCTTTTGAGAGAGAGAGAGAGAGAGTAAAAAATAACTTGTGTATTGTATTCTAACAGCTGTCATAGCTTGTTATCACAGTTATCAGGAAATTCATGTTAAAGTTTTTATCATAACTCTGTTCCCCATTAAAACGAGAAGGGGTGGCTGGAATCCAGAAATAAGAGGAGAAAATTATTAGTAGAGTGCCCATTGATTAAATACTAGTAAATACTGATATGTACAAGTGAAAAAAATACTAGGTCCCTTCATCTTTGTACCCTTCTCCTTTTTCCTCATTCATTTCTGCACTCATCTATGCTTATCTGTATTCACTTCCACATTTATTTCTACTCATTACAATTCTCTCTAACTCATCTCTCTTCACCACTCATTTTTCTCATTCATATCAACTCACTTCCATACTCACATCCACTCTTATCAGTACTACATTCCTCTCAGGCCTGACAGAACTGAGTAACCTGGAGGATTTTGACCTACTCACTTCAGTCCTCATCCCTGCTTACTTCCATTCAGTTCCATCCTCTTCTTTATGCGCATTCACTAACCTCAACTTGTCCACACTCAATTCCACACTCATCCCTACTTTCTTTTACTTATCTCCACTCATCTTCAGTTCCATCTCTGCCTACTCTCCCTCTCATCTCTACTCACTTTCACTCCTTTTTCACATCATCTCTACTCACTTTCATTCCCATCTCTGCTCACTGTCACACCCATTTCTGCTCACTTTCACTCCCATCTCAACTCACTTGCACTCCCATTATCTTTTCACTGTCACCCCTATCTATACTCATGTTTACCCTATCTCCACTCACTTTCACTCTATTCACTCTGCTTGCTTTCAGTTCTACTGTGTTCTTTTTGCTTTTATTCATCATAACTCATTCCTACTCATCCTTACTCACATCCATATCCACTCTTAGCATGGTACTTCCTCCACAGGCTTGCAGGAGCCAAGGACCCTGAAGGATAATGATCATCGTATTTCATCTCAAGTCCTGCTCACTCCTCTTCTTTTCCTTTCTCATCTGCACTTGCTTACCTCTGGCTCAGCTTATCCACTTTCCTTTGTACTCACTTCTGTTCATTGAAGCCCTCTACCCTGCATGTTTCCACTCATATCCACTCACTCTTATTCTGATTCTGGGGGCTTGATTGGGGACAGTGGCTTATTCAGTTGGGCAGACTGGTTAGTATCTCATTCTAACTTTTTTTTTTTTTTTTTTTTTTCTCTCTCCCCACTTTGGCATAGGAAAGGAGGCCTGGATATGGATGATGATGATTCTTGCCCATACCCACTCACTCACATCCATTTTCACCCTTACTGTGTCCTCCTCAGGCCTCGAGGAAATGAGGAACTTGGAGGATCTAGACTTACGAGCAAACCTACTAAGCCTACTGGAGGTGCTGGGTGTCCTGGGTGCACTAGGGCAACTCCACACCCTTTGCCTCTCCGACAACCCACTCACCTGCCACCCAGACTACAGGACCAGGGTTGTCCGCATGCTCAGCTCTAGAATTTCAGATAAAGAGGTAAAGAGTCCTTCAGTTGCTTAACCCCTTCCCTCCAATAACCAGTGCTGAACAGGAGCCTAAACATATTGGCGCTGTGCACCTGGGGCAGAGCAGCTGTGGCATCCACCCAGAAGCCAAACCTCCCCATTTTTCCCTGCACCTCATCCTGGGAAGGATTCTGGTCTCTCCTGGTGAGGTACTGTCTACCACATAGGGGTGCCAATTCCTTACACAAGATATGTACCATAATGCATCAATTATCTGACATAATAGAGCCAAAGGCACGTCCGGAAAGTGGATCTGTCGAGATAATGGCCCCCCTTCTTACATGAACTAACTTTAAAAGACCACTACAGTACATTGTACAACACTTATTCCTGTTGCTTAACGCTATCTGGTCAAGCAGACCTATACAGAGCCAAGCAATTACCATGGTCAGGCAGACCCATCAACCATAGACAAGCCATCACCACTGCAGGGCCATACCCTGCAGTGTCATGAAAAAAATGGCTACACAAGAAAAATTCAGTGGGCACAGAATACGATGGTAAAATGGAATAAAATCATGGTAAAGTAGAATAAAATAATGGGACAGTAAACTAGAGTAAAATCAACGTCAACACTCAAGATTCCTTGCATGGCACTGTGCTGAATAACCTGGTAGCTCCTTGATTCTGACTGTTGCACTGTGGCTGGCGAAGCTGTTGCACTGTGGCTGACGAAGCTGTTGCACTGCACAGTACATCCCATGTTGTCAAATGGCATACCCTGATAGGGTAGGGAAGAACTACAAAAGCCACCATGTGCATCACCATAACAACTGTCAGAGGAGGTATTTGCCGGGCTGGAACTAGGAACGATTGGGTTGGGGGGGGGGTGTTTCTAGTGTACGCTGGGTGAACCACTGAGCCAAACAGCATGGCGCCACTGGGCTATTCCTGCCAAGGCAGGTGAAAATGTTCACACGGCCATAATTTCCACCCGAATGCAAGCATTTTGTCCAGATAAAATGGAAAAATGTAGGCGTAATGATTTAATTCAGCCTGATCACAACGTCTGGGTAATGGCACCTTCGGATGATGGATGTCTGGATAATCTAGGGATTACTGTACTGATCTGCATTTGCAGGATGGCTGTACAGCAGTTGCTTACCTGTGGTCAGTGGGTCTGCTCAGCTAGACAGTCTAGGGTTAAGCAACAGTAACAACTGTGATGACATTTTAAGTTTTATTCCTGCTGCTTTCAGACGATTTTACTCAGGAAGTAAGTGGGTAGACTAAAGCTATATCAAATCCTCCCAGTTTGAAGTCTCTCATACAGTACACTGAATAAGATTACCTGGTGAGAGCAAGAATAAAATTAAAAGTATGTTATGGGATTAAGGGGTTAAGCTTTAAATCTTGAAGCTGAAGGTAAACTCAAGTCATTATCATTTTCATTATCATCATCATCATCATCTTCCCTCTTGGGAATCCTCAGACATGGGATGACTATGGCAGAATGACCTCCGGGCTACTTTATCCTCACACTCTCTCAAGAACTCTTCCTTTTCTCCAGTCTCTTCTTCCATATCACATGTGGTCTGTCTCCATCTTTATCATTTATTTCACTTTCACAAACTTTCTTTGGCATCCTGTTTACATGCATTATTTGTATATGTCCTTACCATCTCAGTATATGTGCCTTATTTTCCATTCAGTAATTCCATATCTCTCTTTTGTTCCCCTTTTTTCCATTTCATAGTACAGTACTTGTAAATATTTCTGTTACTTAAATCATCATCAGCTGTTCTGACTAAAGGTCATTTCAACAACTTACAACCTAGAAAGTTTGGTATGATCTTTTCTGAAGCACATGATGACAACAACCACGGGTGTTTCATGAGTTTGAGTAAAAACCTAACCATTAAACCTAAACATTAAACTTGTAAGTGGAATGCAAGTTTTATATTTTTTATGATAATTTCTAAAACAGGGGAATCAGCTCAAATGTATTTAGTTTTCCCATGTTGTTACTGACTGTACTTTGTCAAATGGGATGCAGGTGAACTATACCTAATAACCACAGTCATTCCAAAAGTAACCATAAAGAGTTAGGGGTTAGCAGACAGCTTTCCAATTTTAGGTTTAAGCATATGGCTGGCCCTTTGTCTTAGAATTATGGATAAAGAGTTAGGGGCTCAAGAATATACATATGCATATCAACAACCCAAAATACTAACCTAAAAGCTATTACCCGTGGTCTAGAAAATTTAGAGGAAACGCTTGTTGTTGTGACTGAATGATGGACTGTAATCTTAGTCAGACAAGTTGAGTTTGCAATTATTTTACACAGTTTATTTTATTTACACTCCATATTGCAAATCAGGATTCTCTTTAAAAATATCATAACCATCTCCATACACTTCATAGCTACTGCAGATTTGGAGAAATAGGCAGATCAGCTAAACAGGTAGCAACAGATTTTAAGAAGTGCTTTTCAGTAATTTACCTTGGTCATTATATCTGTATCTATTTGTCTATCTGTATAAAAGGCAATTTGTGGCTAGAACTTAATGTTTGGTTTATTTCTAGGTGATCCTGGATGGGCAGCCTCTGACAGCACAGGAACACAGTGATGTGGGTTTATCTGCAGACTTGTCCAGCTTTTCTTATTCTGAGGACCTGCTAACCTCCCTCTCTGCATTGCCATCCCCCATATCCTCCTCTCTGCCCACCCCAGCCTCTCCCTCCTGCCCAGTCTTCTCTCTTGGACCACAGGACCCAGACTCATTAGATTCTCAGCCATCCAGCCTAGTGCAGGGCTCATTGACTTCTCTGAGCAAAAGTGCAGGTGAGAAGACTACCTAGGTTGCTTTACTTCAGTACACTGTACTGTATTAGACCTTCACTCTGCATGTAAAACACAGTTACAGTACTGTAATCAAGTTAGCCATAAGGAATTTTCATTGACCAAGATAGGTAATGTTGACTGTATACAGGTAGGTTTTACAAGATGTCCAGTGAGTTAGTAATTGCTGTTGACTTTTGTTATGTTAAAAAAAAAAAAAATGACACACTCTCTTATCTCCTTTTCGTATTTTATATTTTTCTGCCAGTCCAACACCTTTACTGTACAATAACTCTTTTGAGGTTAAAACAACTCTAGCATTTTCTTCCAGCAAATGCCAGGTCAGCAGATTGAGTCATTGAGCTTGACCTCAGGGATAAGGGACTGAATAGAGAAGTTGTCAGAGATTGAGCAGCATGGAGAGCCACCATTAAGTGACCAAGGCTGACACAAGCAAACATGTTGGAATCTTTAAAAACGAAACAAAACGAGAGTGAGTCATAGATACCTGTGAGTTAATTTGCTGTATCTCACAATACAGGTAATGGACAGCCCAGAAAGAGATCCAGGAAGAAGCGCACAAGACACATCGCCATCACAGACCCAGACTGTGAGGAGGGGGACGGGGAGATGGAGGAGGGTGCTGAGGGAGGAGGGCCAGATGTCCTTATTCCATCCTCAGTGGAAGGTGAGTGTGACATTAGTACATTAAGTTATTACTGATATACCGATTCTGCTCTAACTTGCTCTAGATTTTCCATCTGTCTTCTTGAATGCTGAATTATAATAATAGCAATCAAATACGTTGATGATCGAGAAGAAATGTAAAGGAAAGGATGTTGGGTCATAGGACCAGGGTTAGCTGTTGTCCTTTTCTGCCACTGAGCTGTATGAAATAAGCTGCAAAAGGAAAAAAATCTGGGCCAAGTTAATGTAAAAAGGGTATAGTCTCCATGGCACTAGAAAGGAATGTCTTCTTGTGATAGCACCAATACACCTGGACAGAGAACTCATCCAGATACTTAAACCTCCCTCTACCCCCCTCACCCCCAAAAAGGACTGCAGTCCACTGGCCATTGATATGAACCTGGGATTGCGACTGTAATTACATCTTTTGATGTTCTTGTTTGCTGTTAACCCATTGAGCATGGGAATGCTGTTTCCATTTTATTCATGCCGTCTCCTCCTCCTCTTTATGATCATCATCATCCTGACTTGTTCTTACCTATGAAATTAGTGAGGTAGGTTCCATGGTAAATGAAAGAGAAAGCATGAAAGAGGGAGAACCATCAGCAATATACCTGGTGAAATAGAGTGTTATATACACTCACAGATCAGTCAAGGCCCTGGAATCCTGGTGTCACCTCACATCTTGTATCGTTTTTAAAGGCTTCAACATCCTAGCATGCCTTGGCCATGGTCAGCTCTCCATGTTGCTCGATATCTCACAGCCTCCCTATTCAGTCCATTGTCCGTGAGGTCACACTCTATGACCATGCCCTAGATTTTTTTTGGTTTGTTCTCGCAACCCTACCATCAACATTCACACCATGGATCTACCTTCTGCACACAAATGTCTTCCTCCATCCTTTCAACATGCCCAAACCCTCTCAGTTTACCTCTCATCATCACAACACCAATACATTCCAGTCCCATCTTTTCTCTCAACTCTTCAATCGCAAGCCAACCTCCCCCAGACCTCGCATTCAAAGATGCACTTCATTTCTGTACATTTGAGCTGATAAATATCCTCTTCCTTTATTGCCCAGGTCTCACTGTCAAACAGCATTACTCTTCTGATACAGTATGTGCCACATACAAGGATGACATAGCATGAATGGAGAGCCCTTTCAGTGTTGGGAGAGGCAACAGCTCCCTGAACTTCCTCCAATCACCCCTTACTCTAGCCACAGAGCTAACTCCAGCCCCACCCTCTGCACATAACATGTCCTCCAAATAACAGAACTCCTCCATACACTCAGAGACTCTCCTGCAAGATCAGTCCTTTCATACCTGTCAAACTCTGTATGGTCTTCAACGTACCGCACACACGAAATCAGCATTATTTCACAGCCTACCTCTAATACCACTGCATCTCGTATGTACCCACATATTACAAAAACTGCACAAAATGCAAGTACTCTCCACACCCATTTGACCAACTGCACATAACCACACTTACTCTGCTTGTACAATATCATCACCAGCCCAAGATGTCATCATTTTTGTTTTATCTGCATTTATGCTCAGAATGCTTGTGCCCCATTCGGTCTCTCCATTTCCTAAATCATGTTTAAAGATGTGTGTGTGTGTGTGTGTGTGTGTGTGTGTGTGTGTGTGTGTGTGTGTGTGTGTGTGTAATTCACTGGGTCGGTCAGGATCACATGATGGTCATGATCATCAGCATTTTACCCCCCGGAAGAGAACTGAGGGCTCATATAGTCTGATCTGAGGGCAAAGCCTTGACTTCATGCACCCACACACCATCCCCTTGCTCTAGGGGGACAGTAACCACCTGCTTCGTCAGTGGAACTTTTCGCATCCCAAGCAAGGCGCAAACCCCCGTCTTAGCAGATGCTAGCTGAGAGCATTACCATTGACCCGGTAAGTGGCGTGTGTGTGTGTGTGTGTGTGTGTGTGTGTGTGTGTGATTCACCAGGTCAGGCAGGATCACTTGATGGTCATGATCGTCAGCTTTCACCCTCCCGGAACGGAGCTGAGAGCTCATATAGTCTGATCTAAGGGCAAGGCTGTGACCTTCACACACGCACACACCCATCCCCTTGCTGAAGGGGGACAGTAACCACCCACTTCATCGGTGAAGCTTTTCGTAACAGTAACCACCCACTTCATTGGTGAAACTTTTCGCAACAGTAACCACCCACTTTGTCGGTGAAACTTTTTGCAGCCTGAGCAAAGCGCGAACTCCCGTCTACCAGATGGCAAGCGGAAATATTACCACTCAGCCAGCGAGCAGTTAGGTTAGGTTAGGTGTGTGTGTGTGTGTGTGCACATGCATGCAAGTGCATGCCTGCATACTGAGTTCCATAAAAGTGTGAAAAGGATGCAATCTTATGTTCCCTTTCATGTATTTAAAAATGCTTTTAACCCCATTCCAGTCTTGCCTCAGCCTCCACCCCCAAGCCTGGCTGCTCCATCACCCATTCAGCAAGCAAGCCCTCCAGACACCATTGCTTTTGCTGCCCTCACACTCAAGGCAGGGATGAGGTGAGACACAAGCTGATCTAGGAATCGACTCACTTGATGTAGGGCTGTTTTCATTTTACTTATAACTAGTCAAATGGTTTCTTGTAGTCCAGGAAACCATTTATTATGATTGGTAGTAACTAAATGATCAGCAGATAAATGCCTGGTGGGTTAAGGCACTCCAACTAGATAAATTAATATATTCCATGAGAATTTTAATTTGAGGAGTGGTTTGTGTTTGTTGATTATACAGTATAATGCTGCACACAGGAAAGTGACCAGTGTCTGAACCATTGTGTTGCCCATTTGTATGTGACTTACTGTGGATGATTATTTTATGTATGTCCTATCTCCTCCCACGTTTGAGGATCCTACCTCACCCTGTTTGGTCTAGATGGTGCTGATAATGTTACATGTTGCTTTGTATTGTTTCATTCATTCATTCATCATCTAATCCAGTGTTGCCCCATGAGGAGCGTAGGAGCCTGGGACTAGGCAAGTTGGTCCTGACATCGAAGATGATAGTGATCAGCCTCACTCATCCATGAGTGTCAGTATGGCAGCAGCAAACCCCAACCAACCCTTGGATATAAACCTTCACCAGCTCAATGTGATTGGAGCGCCTAAATTACCTGCTAAACCACCAGGTGCCATAATTTGGTTATATGGTTACCACCCAGCACAGTAAATGGGTGCCTGATGTACATGAAACCATTTGACTTGTCATTGTAGAGTCACCCATAGGCAGAAGGAAGAGGAAAGAATGAAGGAAAGAAAGACATAAGAGGAAGGAAGGAAGAAGAGAGGAAAGAGCAGGCACCCGAGAGCAGCACTAACCTTCATTCTTTCCTCTTCCTTCTGTCTACGCGTGACTACACTGAGTGACAGACCAAATGGTTTCCTGTACACAGGAAACCATTTACTATGCTGGCTGGTAACCATATAACCAAATTATGGCACCTGGTGGTTTAGTGGGTAATTAACCCGAGGCGTCCCATCGACGTATGGGTACGTCCCAACCTTTTGTCACAGCTAGATCCATCGACATACGGGTACGCCGCGCAATTGCAAGGTTCATAATTTGCACAATTTTCAAGTGTCATGGGTGATTTTTGATAGGCATATGTGGGACACCTTCCTCTATCTGCTGTCAAGTGGGGATACTGCCTGGCCCCACCTGACTCCCCCCCCCCCCACACACACACTCGGCAATTCACCTGTTAGCAGTGACCTGGCCAGTAAAGACATGTTGCCCCACGGTCTCTCCAATGATGAAATTCACGGTGAAAGTGATTCCTGAGGTGAAGGACAAAGAAAATAGAAGCTAGAGCAAGAAACAAACAGAAGTGATGAGGTGGTAATGTCATAAAGGAAGGTGCCATATGTGGATGTGTTTGGTGAATGAATAATGCTTCTGTTGCCTCTGTAATTGTGTGAAAACCAATATAGTCTTGTACTACACATAAATTCGTACCAGATAAATATGTAATTCACAGTGGCTTGAACTAGTTTCCCCTCCCATAGTTCATTTTCTTTGAGGCCATATACCCTGAGTTAGAACGAAAGGTAAGGCTGACTCATCACCTGTAGCACCATTTATAACCACAGCAGGGCGATTTCTCTATGAATTTTCGATGTTTCTTACCAAAAGCGAAGTTTTGAGCCAAAAGAAAAAAATCCAAAAATGCTTAGGACGGGGGTATCGGAGGTAGGAAATCGGTCGGGACATGACGAGTTAAGGTGCTCCAATTGGATTGAGCCGGTGCAGGTTTATATCCAATTGGTGGTTGGGGTTTATTGCTCATGTGATGCTGTGATGCCACTGAGGGAAGAGTGAGGCTGGTCACTCTTATGTTAAATGTCAGGAGCAACTAGCCTAGCCCTGGGCTCCTATGCTCCTCATGGGGCAACACTGGATTTGATGAATGAAATATATACACACTGGTATATATATAATTTCTGTTAAGAATATGGTTTATTTAAATATACAGGGGAAATATCAAAGGTAATGGCATTAATGATGATAGGGTGGTAATGATGATGGCTGTGATGTTACTAATCTTGGTGATAGTGATGGTGGTGGTGGTGATACAGTACTGTATTGTAATGCTGTTGCTCATGACAGTGATGATGGTGATAGTAGTGGTAATAATGCATTATTTATCCTGCATTGTGATTTCAGCTCCCCAGCCCCAGAGCAGAGTGACCGTCTGCTTGAAGAAATACTTCAGTCAAAACCTCAGTCAGGGACGTCGGCAAGCCCCTCCAGTCTAGTCAAGAATGCTCAAAGCTCAGACCCTGAACCATCCACCCAGGATGGAAGCAAGACAGAAATTACTGTCGAGGAAGACAAAATGGAGGAAAAGAAAGGCACTGAAAATGTAAATGAGGGAGAAGAAAATACAGAGGAAGCAAGAAGTCCCAACACCACCTTGCTGGAGTCAAGCTTCTATAAGAGAGGGATGGATGTTTCTGTAGCATCATCTGGGGACATCACACCTCCCCATAGTGATAGTGAAGGTAACTCTCTCTCTCTCTCTCTCTCTCTCTCTCTCTCTCTCTCTCTCTCTCATGTTCTTTCTCTGAATTTGTTCTGTGATTTTTGTTTAATGTTTTTCTCAGATTTTTTTGTAATGTTTTGTTTTAAATCTTTTTTTCTTTTTTCATTTAATTCTATTTTTGGACTTTTTGTAATATTTTCCAATTTTTGTGTTAGCTAAGGTTTTTCTTTTTATAATGTTTTTCTCTTATTTTTGTTTGTAATGTTTTTCTCCTTGTTTTTTTTATTCTCCTCTTTACTCTCTGTGTTCTTCATCTCTTTGTAATATTGTGTTCCTCTGAAGCAATAGAAGGAAGGTTGGATGATGTTGGTGATCATAAATTCACACAGTTGTCATATTTTCCTGTTTATTCTCACTCCCTCCATACACTTTATTCTCACTCCCTCCAGACACTTTTATTTAGCTTCAGAAAGACTTTTATTGCTGAAGGGAATAACAGACTTTATATCTAACCCCATTAATAAAAAAAACTACAGTATCTCCCAAACAAAGAAGAAAAGAAGTAGAGATAACAGGAATGAAATAATTATGATGTCGATGAGCTGAAAAAGTTAAAGTACATGAAGTGGCAGTTTCAGCAGCCTTTTCTTGTAGCCATTAGAATAAGCTGAGCATCTGGTTTTACTCTAAGTGTGGGGAGGTATTTGAATTATAGTCAATTTGATTGTACCTGACAGGTTTGCACCCCTTTTTTGGCCAATTACCTCTTATTTTTAATGGAAGAATAACATAGCTGTGCATCCATAAATAATTTCCTAAACAACTCTCCATAGCTAGCAATCTGTTTTATGGCCTATCTCCTGCAATAGCTCAGAGTTTGACAAGGAGTGTAGCATTATTTTGTCAGATGAGAGTAAACCTGCTGTCTGGTGCCCATTGCGGTGCTTGGTGATTTGGTGGTTAAAATGACTGTCAAGAGTTATTGCTTTTCATAGTAGGTTTGATCCCTAAGAAATTTTTGTAGGCTGTTCATGCATGTAATGCCACCAAAGGAAGTAACCCGGTCATCTACCCTTAAATGTAATGAACTATGATAGCCTAGCATGGGGCAGCTGGGGCCCCTATTCTTGGAAGAAGATAAAGTGAGGTTGGCTGTTGTTTTACCCTTTATGATGCCTATCCCAAGTTATCCGAGCAACATGTAGGCCTCCTCACCCTGTGTCAAAAATAGGAATCTGGTTTTGACAAAGATTAATGATATTTATTGAAACTCGGGTATTGCGCACGAGGTGCATCATCATCATTGTCATCATTCTCTCGTGACATAGCTCATCCTTCAGGGAACACCTGAACACTGGTAACTATTATAGCTCATCCTTCAGGGAACATCTGAACAGTGGTACTAGTGTAGAATGATGATGAATGGCCTATAAAGAAGTAAGATGGCTGTAAAATTTGTTGTGGACAGTATCTAGACAGTAAAGCATAGACCTAAAACCATGTGCTGCTGATGGGGCACTAAAGGATTGGATGATAGACAAATATGTAGCTAGGTGGGCATTGATGCTGTATAACTCTTTGTTTTTAATATATACAGAGGAAGATGATGGCGAAATCCACAGAGTTCTTGCCCAGAAAGAGTTAGAGAGTAAAGCTAAGGACGAGGAAGAAGAAGTTGGAACGGAGGGAGAGAAGAATGAGATGCTTTTAGAGGATGTGATCTTGGCTGTTACTGCCACACAGTTCAAGGAGAAACACAGCATCACTACCAGGACACTCTACAGGGTAAGCTGAAGTTGAACTCTTGTTTTCTGGAGAGCCAGTTTGTGTAATGTCTATGTTATATGATTGAGTGCTTTATTTCAGTACTGATTAACAAAAGTGTTTAGTATGGCTACAAGCATGGTAACTACAGGATAAGCTAAAGTCAAACTCATATTTTCTATAGAGCCAGTTTGTGTAATGCTCATGTTATGTAATTGAGTGCTTTATTTCAGTACTGGTTAACAATAGTGTTTAGTGTGGCTACAAGCTTGGTAACTAGCCACACAATCCTTCTTCTTAGACAGGAAACTTTCAGCCACAAGTACAAAGAGTCTTTATCACATTGTTACATATCTTATTACACATCTCAAATTGTTTTTTTCCTCACAGTTTCCAGGAATTGATGGGGGGGGGGATAATTGGCTGGATTGGGCTCTTGGTTTAATTTTTTGTCCATAGAAAATATCAGCTGTACCATGACCAGCCCTAATATAGAATACCTGAATCATTTTTTTGGGGGGGAGGTGTTAAACATTTTGTGTGTAATAAGTATAAAAAAAAATACTCGGCACAGGCAGATACATGCAATATGATTAACGTTTATGAGAGAAAAAAAAGTACTGGACAGTCAAGAACTGTTCCATTTTTTCCACCAGTGTCTGGCCATTATTGGCATAAATCATATATATACCACAATGTGATATACAGTTGATCTGTGGTATTAGGCTGCCTTGTACTGTTAATGGTATTCAGCTGATTATTTTATTTTATTTTATTATTGTGCCATGTCCGTGGGTGCTCACACTCAGGTGAGGGTGAATGGAGCTTTGAGTGATGAGTTTCCCGTGAATGTTGGTGTGCATCAGGGGTCAGTTTTGAGTCCCTTGTTGTTTATCATGGTGCTTGAAGCCCTCTCACGTGACTTCAGAGATGGACTCCCATGGGAGATGTTGTATGCTGATGATTTGGTGCTGATTGCTGAGAATGAAGGGGAGGCTGAGGAAAGATTTGAGAAGTGGAGAGATGGTATGGGGCACAAGGGCTTAAGGGTAAATGCAGATAAAACAAAAGTGATGATATCTAGGGTTGGTGGCGGTACAATCAGAGGAGAGGGAGAGTGGCCATGTGCAGTTTGCCACAAAGGTGTGGGAAGTAATTCCATCTTGTGCAGTGTCTGTGATAAGTGGGTGCACAAGAGATGTAGTGGTATTAGAGGTAGACTGCGAGATAATGCTGATTTCATGTGTGCGGTGTGTCGGGGAGAGCAGGAGGAGATTGTTAGGCGTGAGAGGGTTGAACTTGCAGGTGAGTCTCTTGAGTGTGTGGAGGAGTTTTGTTATTTGGGAGACATGTTAGGTGCCGGAGGTGGGGCTGGAGTTAGCTCGGTTGCTAGAGTGAGAAGTGGTTGGAAGAAGTTCAGGGAGCTGTTGCCTCTCCTGACATTGAGAGGACTCTCCTTACGTGCTAAGGGGTCTTTGTATGCAGCATGTGTTAGGAGTGTGATGCTGTGTGGTAGTGAGACCTGGGCAGTAAAGGAAGAAGATATTCGCAGGTTCAAACGTACAGAAATGACAATGATTAGGTGGATGTGCAGTGCGTCCCTGCGTGCAAGGCCTGGGGGGGCTGGGCTTACGATAGAAGAGTTGAGAGGTAGGATGGGACTGGAGTGTATTGGTGTTGTGATGAGGAGTGGCAGGCTGAGGTGGTTTGGACATGTGGAGAGGATGGGGGAGGATAATTGGGTACAGAGGGTGAGAGGTGTTAATATTGGGGGAGGGGTTGGGAGGGGTAGACCGAGAAAGACATGGGATGAGGTCATTAAATGTGACTTAAGGGTTAAGGGACTGAATAGGGAGGCTGCCAGAGATCGAGCAGCATGGAGAGCCGCCATTAGGTGACCAAGGCCGACACATGCAAGCATGTTGGAGCCTTCAAAAATGAGCGATGAGCGATGATGATGATTATTATTTTTTTTTTTTTAAGACCAAAAACTTATTATCTTTTCTATCTTTAGTTTAGATTTTATAATAAAAACAATTCTTGTAGTGCTCTGTTACTGGGCTTCCTTAACTGTGTATTCTTGGACTGGACTGATCCCTTTATCAGGAGAAGAAATAGATGCACACACTACCCACCAGACCTCTTAATATGTCAAAGGATGCAGATGTGGATTTTAAACATTCATATTTTGCTGGTGTGGATACAGTTTTTAAAAATACTGTATTAAAACAATGAAACTTTATTTGACATTAATACAGTAAACTCTTAGTTATCTGGCTTAATTCAGCCAAGCCCTACCTGAATGACGTGAAATGCCGGGTATTGCATAGCTAGCTCAATATCCAGTGTTGAACTGGATATTGCATCATTATCCATCACAACCCTCTATCCGAAGAGCTTTTCCATGTTTATGAGATAAAAATTAAGCATAAAATACAGTAAAGTAATGATATAATACTATAATACAGTACTGGGTGGCTACCATTTGCAAGCTGGTTGATACGCCTCAATGCCGGAAATTTCATAATTCACCCCGTCCCCCCACCCTTGGTAAGAAAACCAAACAGCGAGGTAAGCGTTGTGTGTTACCATGATGCAGGATGGGGATTCATCTCATCATGCATTCCATCTGCTGCTTTCCCCAACCCCCACTCTTTAGAAAGTAGTCAGTTAAAGTTAATGTAAACTTAAAAGTTGTATATGAGAGAGACCCAACTATAATGATGTTAGTGAAAAAATGTATAGCAGCATAATTTCATACATATGCAAATATCTGCAACATCCTCATAATGCAAGTGTGATGTGGATGCAGATGTCGATGACATGTTGATCTGGATTTTGACCAGTGAAACTGTGGATGCGGATTTTTATTTGAATGTGGATGTGGATGTCATACATTTCTATGGTATATACATTCTGCAAGCAGTTATACACAATAGCAAGAAAGTTTATGAATACTGTACAGTGCCAGATGTTGTTGTTAAGAATACCTTTATTAGTGTATAGTGGGGATGTAGGAGTGTAGTCATTTTACCTCAGCCCAGCCCAGACAGTGTTGTCTTATGCAGCCAGCTTAGTGGCTGCATAAGACAACACTATCTGTACATCCATTTAATAGAACTTCTTTGAGACTGTCATCATCTTCTAGTGTTAATCTCATCACAAGTTGGTATCTAGGTAGAGAGATGACAGCTTCAGGCCAAGTTAAAGTAAAAAGTGCATAGTAACCATTTTTACCATACAGTGGGATCTGGTGACCTTGGAGAGTGCAGAGACCTTGGTGTGTGAACCTTGGGTGCGTCGTCTTCACCTCACCTTCACCACACTCAGGCCTGCATACAAGACCAGGACCTACATTCTGGCACCTGAGGACTTCCAGGTAAACACTCATTATAGTTGGTTTGTTTTTGCCTGAGGGAACTTGGTATTGCCCTCAACTTGAACACTAAGTTGTTGTTGTGCTACCCCAGTCTGACCAAGCAGACCCATCAGCCGCAGACAAGCAGCCATCACCTCAGGGCCATCCCTTGCTGTAAACTGATGTTCCCATACAGCTGACAGCATCTCGCTTTTGTGGAGTTGTGGTTCCTGGGTGGATGCTGCATATGTGTCTCCACCCAGTTAACAAATGCATCATAGTAGGCTCCAGATCACCCCATTATGTGGCATGGTAAATAGTAAGATCAATTCTCCAGTTTTCTACACTTGTTCATCGTCAGGGCTGGAAGATAGAAGACAGGAAGAGATGATAAAATGTAGTGAAGAGTAGAGTGATATATTTGTGGGAAATATGCTGGTCTTAGATGACTGGATTTTTATCAGTGAAATAGAATATTGGTGTAATTGTGCCCATGTACTAAAGAAAGGTGACCAAAGTGCATACAGAAACTATTGTGAGATGGGATAAGTCTCTTGAATGTTGCAGGAAGAGTACAGCCAACTCCAGACATCCACAAAACAAACCCCTGCCTTATCTGTGAATTGGTCCTTAAAAAAAAAGAAATGAGAAAATGAAAGCAAGGAGAGAGAGAGAAAGAAAGTGGCCATGCCATAGCTTGCTGCCACCTAACACAAAGGAGATAACCTGGAAAAAGAAAAAAGATATACTCAGTTTATTCATATCCAGAATCCACCAATAACTTGTGACTGAAAATAATTTTGCAATACCGTAAGTCATTTGCCTCAAGAGGAAATACACTCTATCTCTTTATCTGTAGCCAGATGCCATAATCCTGTAAGGGGTGGCCATTTGTCTTTGAGTCAGTGGTTTCACGGGGAGGGGCACTAACCCTTCGCCAGCCCACTTGTTGACACTTAGGGAATACTTGTGGGTTGGTTATATGATTACCTTCCAGCATTGTAAGCCAGGAAACCGTTAGGCTTGTCACTCAGTGTAAAACCACCTGAAGAGGGAAGAGGAGTAATTAAAAGTGACAGGAAAGCTGAGAGAAATAGGAAGAGAGGAGGGCAGACCAGAAAATCAATGACACAGGTGAAAGAGAAGCAGGCATTACTACATCAGTACACAAATATATAAAAACTCTCACCACTGCCTGGCAATCAATTGATTTTGTTTACAATTTACCAGTGTGCTTGGCATGCTGCAGTCATTTCATGCTCTATGTCTCTGCATATTTGGCCACAGAATGCTTAGTTTATTGTGTATTTATGGTTTATTTATGATAATGTCAAAAAGGTCAGGGCTTAGTGATAGCTTGCATACCTCTGTAGCAGCACTCATTTCCATCAATGCATTGCCCTCTCACTTGTAATGAATAACTGTACATTAAACAATTCTTAAGTTGTTGGTTTCTTGTGTACTATCTGAGGTACAGTTAGGTTAAAATGACATGAAATGAGGGAATGATTGATGGAGCTGTAACAGATGCCTAAGAACTAAAGAATGTCAGACTGTCAAATCCATCTTTGGGAATAATATTACTCTTTGCATGCATCGTACATTCACGAACATCACCTGGTCATGAGGGATCTTATAACCTAATCCTCATGAATATTCAGGGCCGATTGTATGTGGAGGAAAAATAATAAGAGAATTTGAAAAAGATACTGTATTAGGTCTGATAAGTGATAAACAGCATGGATTTAGGAGTGGTAGAGGACTTGCAGACCAAATATTTGTGGTAAGTCAGGCAGGTAGAAAAAGCATGTGAGAACTTTCAAGATATTTTTGGCATCTATAGGTATGAAGTGACAAGTCAAATGGTTTCCTGTACACCAAGAAACCATTTACTATGCTGGGTGATAACCATATAACCAAATTTTGGCGCCTGGTGGTTTAGTGGGTAATTACGGCTCTCCAATCGGATTGAGCTGGTGAAGGTTTATATCCAAGGGATGGTTGAGGTTTATTGCTCATGTAATGCCCCTCAGGAATGAGTGAGGCTGGTCACTTTCATCTTAAATGTCAGGACCAACTTGCCTAGCCCCAGGCTTCTATGCTTCTCATGGGGCAATGTGGGATTGGATGATGGATGGAAAAAAGTATAGAACATTGTGGATAGGAAGGGCTGTTGTTAGGGTCATATATTGTTATAAGACCATTTTGGTAATGTGAAGGAGTCAGAATGCTGTGTAATGTTATGTGATTTTGTGTGTGTGTGTGTGTGTTTTATGCCATAAAAATGTAGTACTGTATTATATTCTTTAGGACTAGAATGCATTTAGATTGTGATATGTTTTGTGTTGTCATAGTATTGGAATATATGTCAGTACCTTGTTTCCAAAGGTAGGTAGTGGTAGGTGGGAGTGCTCACCATCCACTCACTTGATGTAGTGCTGCTCTCAGGTGCCTGCTCTTTTCTCTCATCCTTTCTTCTTTCCTTCCTTCCTCTTCTGTCTTTCTTTCTTCCTTATGTCTACAGGCAACTCTACACTTAGTGGAGAGCTAGATGGTTTTCTGTACACCAGCAAACCATTTTCAATGCTGGGTGGTAACCATATAACCAAATTATCTTGCCTGGCAGGTTATTGGGAAATTAAGGTGCTCCAGTCGGATTGAACCGGTGCATGTTTATATCCAAGGGGTGGTTGGGGTTTATGGCTCATCCAGTGACACTCTGGGATGAGTGAGGCTGGTCAGTCTCATCATAAATGTCAGGACCAACTTGCCTAGCCCCGGGCATCTGCTCTCCTCATGGGGCAACACTAGATGTGATGATGAACGAATGAATGAATATTTCCATTGGTATGTCCATCTGCTTATCTTTTGCCAGATGCCTTAATCCCATAAGGGGTGGGCACAAACAAATCGCCTCCATGTCACCCTGTCCCCTGCCATTTCACCGCCTTTCTCCCAGCCCACACACCCCTCTCTCATATACCTTTCCACTCCATCCCTCCATCTCATCCTCGGCCCCCCCCTCCCTCGCTTTACTTCACCCACATACTCTTACTTCGTTAGTCTCTTGCTCTTCATCCTCTCCACGTGGCCAAACCACCTCAGGGTCTCCTATTGCTTTCAGTCACATTCACTTCCACACCACAGTTCTCCTTCACTTCCTTGTATGTCAGTCCGTCTCTCCATGTAACTGCATATGCTCCTCTCAAATGTGATGTCTGATAAAGTGATATTGTCAGAAATTAGTGTTTTGTTATATGGTTCTTGTAAGATCATTAGAATGTAGTGTTGCTATGGTGTTCTTTATTGTAATACTGTTCAACTGTACCCTACCCCTCCCCGTCTTTGGATGGCGAAAAGTGGTTGGGATGCTGCTGCTGCTGCTGATGGTGATGATGATATGGATATTTTGCAGTGTTGCAGTACCATCTTGTTTTGGCCCTAGGTTTATCTGGACACAAGCCTGATTGACTGTTGGCTGAAGATGTCTTTTTCTGCAGTCTACCATACTTTTGAGGGATAAAGAGGGGGTTAAGGAACATCTGTACAATGGGGCAGCAGATTATATCAGTGCCACCACTTGAAGGCATCCCTCTCCTGAACCAACATCATGATCATGAAGTGTTTTACATTGCTGTATTACAGAGCCTCCAGGCAGTGTTGTCCCCAATACTGGAACGCAACACACTTCAGGCACTGCTGCACTCAGCCATGGTGTGTCTCCGATGCCAAGCTCAGTTTTCACGCGACCTGGCTCAGTCCTCATATGGTTAGTTTATATGTGAACCTCTTTTGCTGTTTGTTTCTTTTTCTGGATCCTGCCTCAACCTGTATATTAGGTGAGAATTAAGGTTCTGCTACTTTCGTGCTTGCCCTTTTTTGTTTGTGGAGCATAGCTCACCTTAGAGGGAGATTAGGGCTGGAATGATGACCATGATTATTTGTGCATCAAATTGCTACCTCCATGCATCACCACAAGGAATTATTTAATTAAGCAGAAATCCCTGGAGTGTTGTGGGGGTTTGACTGGTCTTTGAATAACTGTGTGACCCATTTCATTGGGTATCTTGAAAGTTTTCCCTTTTCCATATTTTCCCTTTCCTTGTGTTTGGATCCCACCTTGCTCTTTCTTTAGATGTGAAGAAAAGATCATGATGAGGATGATAATGAAAATGAGGATGATGATGACAAATGACAAAGACTGTTGTTGTTGATGATGAACAAAAATCCCTAACAGGCAATGCATTACGATGCCCCAACTGTGGAGGTGGGGTTGTGGTGAGAGCAGACAGCGTCGACCATCCAGCTGTATCCACCTCATCCCCTCATCTCAGTGCCCAGCCGCCACCTCTCCTACCTCCAGGCCTCTCCAGTACACCCACACAGATGCCACCCACACAGTCAGGTTTGTGTGTAGGTTTGGTGTAGAGTGTAGGTGTAGTTACTGTAGGAAGGTTGAATTAGCTACGTTACAAAAAGGTACGCTTAGTTGTTGTGGAGTGGAGGTTTGATTAGGCCCAGCTGAATTGGTTAAGTACATTTTAAGAGAGAGACTTGTGGTTGTGTATTACAGGTTGGCTAAAATTAAGTGTTGTTGTGATACAAGAGTAAATGTGGAGTGTAGTCAGTCAGAGTAGGTTGAATTGATTTGGCCAGGTCAAGAGGTTGGAAAATGAGAAACTGACTGTAAGACTGTACATGAGTCAGGTGGAGGGGAGGAGAAGGGGGAGACCTAGGATGAGATGAGGGGGAGAGGAGGAGGAGAGAGGAGGAGGGGGAGACCAAGGATGAGATGAGAGAGAGAGGAAGAAGGGAAGACCAAGAATGAGATGAGGGAGGATAGGAGGAGATGGGGGTTGGAGTGGAGAGATATATGAGCGATAATGAACCGTATAAAGCCCTTAAGAACAACCTCTTGAGAGTTACCGATGCAATATGTGGTTGGACAAGAGGCCCACCAAGACATAAAGTAACTTGGTGGTGGGATGAGGGTGTAGAAGCTGCAGTTAAGGAGAAAAGAAGGCTTTTCCCGGAATGGAAGAAGGGTGGTAACAGGGAGGAGTACTTGGCTGCTAAGCGCAGGGCTAGAAGAGAGGTATACAGGGCGAAGTCTGAGTCACAGAGACTTTTACTTGATAATCTAAATCATGGAGAAAGGAAAAATATGATTTTTAGGGTGGCAAATCAGGTGAAAAGGGATAATCGGGACATTGTAGGTGAGCAGCGTGTGAAGAATGATGAAGGAAGGGTAGTGGTGAACAGTGCATGAAGAGAGCATTATAACCAGTTGTTGAATGAGGAGTTTGATTGGGATAGGGAAGGTTTGGAGCCAGGTGATCCAGTGTTTGGTCCTTGGCCTTTGATTGACGCTGCTACTGTGAGTGAGGGAATAGGCAGGATGCAGGTGGGGAAGGCGGTAGGTGTGTTTGGGTTGACTGCCGAAATGTTGGAGGCCTCAGGAGATACTGGGGTGAGGTTAGTTACTGACCTGATAAATATGATTATATATGAGTGTGTTGTCCCAGATGATTGGCTGAAGAGTGTAATTGTAAATGTGTACAAAGGGAAGGGTGATGCCCTGGAAAGGGGAAATTACAGAGGTATAAAGCTCTTAGATCAGATAATGGAAGTAATGGAGAGAGTTCTAGAAGGTATGATTAGAGAAAGAGTGAATATCGATGAGATGCAGTTTGGGTTTATTCCAGGCAGGGGGACCACTGATGCCATATTCATTGTTTGCAGCTTCAGGAAAAATATATTGAAAAGAAAAGGGAATTGTATTTTGTTTTTGTAGATTTGGAAAAGGCCTTTGTCCGAGTCCCTAGAGAGGTGGTGAAGTGGGCAATGAGAAAGCTAGGGTTGGAAGAGTGGCTGGTTAGGGTGGTTATGGCTATGTATGTGGGTGCTCACACCCAGGTAAGAGTGAATGGAGTTTTGAGTGATGAGTTTTCTGTGAATGTTGATGTGCATCAGGGGTCAGTTTTGAGTCCCTTGTTATTTATCATGGTGCTTGAAGCCCTCTCACGTGACTTCAGAGATGGACTCCCATGGGAGATGTTGTATGCTGATGATTTGGTGTTGATTCCAGAGAATGAAAAGGAGGCTGAGGAAAGATTTAAGAAGTGGAGAGATGGTATGGGGCACAAGGGCTTAAGGGTAAATGCAGATAAAACAAAAGTGATGATATCTACGGTTGGTGGTGGTACAATCAGAGGAGAGGAAGGGTGGCCATGTTCAGTTTGCCACATGGGTGTGGGAAGTAATTCCATCTTGTGTAGTGTTTGTTATAAATGGGTGCACAAGAGATGTAGTGGTATTAGAGGTAGACTGCAAGATAATGCTGATTTCATGTGTGCGGCGTGTCGGGGAGAGCAGGTGGAGATTGTTAGGTGTGAGAGCGTTGAACTTGCTGGTGAGTCTCTTGAGTGTGTGGAGGAGTTTTGTTATTTGGGAGACATGTTATGTGCCGGAGGTGGGGCTAGAGTCAGCTCGGTTGCTAGGGTGAGAAGTGGTTGGAAGAAGTTCAGGGAGCTGTTGTCTCTCCTAACATTGAGAGGACTCTCCTTATGTGCTAAGGGGTCTTTGTATGCAGCATGTGTTAGGAGTGTGATACTGTATGGTAGTGAGACCTGGGTAGTAAAGGAAGAGGATATTCGCAGGTTTAAACGTACAGAAATGACAATGATTAGGTGGATGTGCAGTGCATCCCTGGAAGAGTTGAGAGGTAGGATGGGACTGGAGTGTATTGGTGTTGTGATGAGGAGAGGTTGGCTGAGGTGGTTTGGACATGTGGAGAGGATGGGGGATAATTGGGTACAGAGGGTGAGAAGTGTTAATATTGGGGGAGAGGTAGACCGAGAAAGACATGGGACAAAGTCATTAAGTGTGACTTAAGGGTTAAGGGACTGAACAGGGAGGCTGCCAAAGATCGAGCAGCATGGAGAGCCGCCATTAGGTGACCAAGACTGACGCACATAATTAAGCTGATACTATGGAAGTTATCATTGTCCATATACTCAACTTCCTTGTAACCTAAAACTCAAGTGGCCATTTGAAGGGACCATTGAAGACATCATCTAACCTCTTCAGTTTGAAAAAGTCTCTCATAAGCTTTATAAAATAATGTGGAGACAGGGAGAATAAATTTAAGACATCATTTCAGTGAAAGTCATTAGCAGTGTTACTAGGAATAATCATAGCTATTTTGATAGTGAATATTTACTCAGGAATTTATTTAGAAATTTGTGTATATAAGAGTGCAGGTGATTAATTTCAGTGATTATAGACTATATTGCATTCTGTGATTATAGTTTTGTTCTGTGTAAATGTGTGCATTGTTTTGTTTCAATTTTGGCTTAGAAATTATTTTGTATATTTCATCCAATGCAGTGTTTCTCTGTTGTTTTTGAGTGGTTATTATTTGTCTTTTTTCAACTTTCATTATACTTCAGTAACTTTTGTTTACAGGTGTTAGTAATTATTTGTGGCTGTGTTGTCATGTATATACTCTTTTTATTCCTGCATTTTTAGTTGTTCTGATTATATATCTTCAACCCTGTGTGCTCTGACTGTCTCCTGGACTTAGAGAGAGAGAGAGAGGAAAGTGGGGGGAATATCAGCAGACATCTTGTGAAAAGACACACATTTGTTAGCATGATCAGTGGTCTCGAAGTGGAAACATATACCAGGTGTTTAAGGAGAGAGTCAGACAGACAGATAGAGAACTAACCCTTTCAGCCTGAGAACATAAGTTTATTACGAGTGAGCAAGCATAGTGAAGATATGTTTATGTTCAGGAGAAATGAGAGGCCCAACTTCAATGGTTTTCAGAGGCTAGTAACTTTACTATGTGAGATGGAGAAGAGTTTCTATCAGCAGATAGTAGATACATTTAATAAATTTTGTTCTTAGCTATATATTTACACATGAGACCAAAGAAACCCCTTGGAGTCCCAGCTTTCCAAAGGAATATGCTGAGGGCTTCAGTTGACATGCTTCGCTGAAATCAATTTTAGGCAGTATGAAAGTGACACATGCAAGGTATGGGTTGTTTTTCACTTTCATGTGTGTGTGTGTGTGTGTGTGTGTGTGAGAGAGAGAGAGAGAGAAAGGCAAAAATGTGAGAAAGCAAATATTTTAGTTGTTTTTCTGTTATTGTTCAACTACCTCACCAGAAATGCTGAAAGTTTACACTAAGATGAAAATACAATGATAGGCAAATGTGCAAACGCTCGCTCACTCATCACACACTCACAAAGCGCACTTTACCGGTTTGATTCAGTATGTAGTAGTGTAAGGGTTAATGAAGGCTTTATCTAATCCCTCCAGGTTTTGTACCCCCTCTCTCACTAATATGATAACTAAGGGTGGATATGAAAAGCGTGGTGAAGAGAGTAGCGTATACTGTATGCGAATGAGTTTGAGAGTATGATGTGGATGGAAGGTGCTGAAAAAGATGACTGGTTATAAATGAATCTGTTAAAAATGTGGACACAGGAATGGAAACACCTCTCACTGTAAATCCAAAGCTTCCTTCTTGGTGTTGTATCCTGAAAGACTTCATAGAACTTTGCAGTGGATCATTTTCCCCCATATACATCGGAAAGGAAACAGGATTAGATTGGTGGCAGTAACAGTGATGTTGATGTTAGCTGCAGCCTTCTGGAACAAGTATTCAGTTAATGTTAAAATGAACCAAGCAAATGTTTAACTAAGTGGCTGTAAGGAGTCAGTTTATTCATTGAAGAATGAAATTTCGGGTAATGTAGGGGTCATATTTTAATTGGCTTTGAAGATTTTATAACTCCTAGTCCTTAGCAGTGTCTTCTGCACATTACATTTCAGTTTTCTCCTGTTTGTTATTGATGCAAACTGTTGGTATTAAAGTATAAGTAACATACAAGAGAATGTGTAAAATACTGTAAATAGCAAAAATTTGCTGCAGAGTCTCCTATACCATCTACAGTTCAACCGTCTGATGTCATAGTACAGTACATTTCAATTTATTCATTATTCAGGGGAAAAAAAAAAAATACTTTCACAATCTTACCATGAGTACCAGTACCATACAGTGCAATTAATGGTAGTGCACTATACCAAGGTTTCTCAGCCTTTTTTGTGTACCGCATGATACTTAAATAGACAGCTGCCTATCAGTGTTTAACATTACCTATACAGTACGTGAGTGAGTGTGAATGCAGGATAGTTACACTTGTAGGCTGACTTTCAGCTGATATCATGAACAGTTAAATCATAACACATATTACCTTTTCTTTTTTTCCAGTATAAATAATGTTGCTATCAGTAATGAATCCAGCACTAAAAATGAAAGTTGTATCTCTGTTCTGACTCTAAAATTGTTGAATTGGCAACTCTGCTATCTCTAAGGGTAGCACCAACTACTTGACTCACAACTTAAATTTTTTTATTACTTATTTTTATTTAGTTTCACAGAATAGTCTGTACCGTATTTGTTTGAAATCACCCTGTACCACTGGCCAAGCTGATATACTAGTAGCATTGCAGTTGCAGACATTAATATTGATCCACTTCCTTATGATAAATAATGGGACAGTGACTGTCGAAATCCAGTAATGTTGTGATCATCAGAGGCCATTATACTTAGAATATTGTGTAAGTGTGTCTGAAATATTTTACTGAATTGTGGAGCAGTACTATTGTCAGCAGTTGTATCATATGTTGTGAACCTCTGCACTATAGAAAGGAGGTGTGTGTGTGTGTGTTAATGTACCGTAGGTATGATGACAGGTGCAGGAGTGGGTGGAGAAGGGCAGGGTGAATCTAGTGAGAGTGTGAGCGTATGTAGTGATGCGTCGCTGCGACGGGAGAGTGACGTGGAGGTGATATCCAACCCTTCCGTCTCGAGCATTGAGGTCCTTCCTGACCAGCTGATTATCCAGGGTCAGTTCCTGCCTTGCTTGGGATTGGTTTGGGTGTGGTTGGCTCACAATCATCCAGTGACAATTTGGTGGCACTTTTAACTCTTTTGGTACACTAGTGGGTGCTGGAGAGAGACATCATCCCATGGTGGCACTGTTATAATCAGGCAGCTTCCCTGCCTAGTTATACATATTTTCTTAACTCTTCCCATCTCCTAAAAAGAGGATGGTGGACTTCAGTCAGCAGCCCATTAGGTTCATGTTCAGATGACTCTGAGGCTACAGCAGCAACAGTAACATTAACAACATACAGTGGCATCAGTTAATATTTGATTTTTGTTATCTCAGGAATTTTACTCAGCTTAGGAGAGTGCATCAGTAGTTTAGAGATTAAAGGCTGTATAGCCACCCCTTGTTTTTTGCATTTTTTACTTTGCTGGTTTCACTTATATGCAATGAGTAAACCATAACAAAATACACTATATTAAAATGTATTTGGGGGAGAGTTCACAGAATTTGATGTTAAATCATCTGAGAATGCTCTTAAGCACAGAGATTGCATTGTTACATTATGGTTGTGGGGATCTTTTTGTTTTTTTGTTTTTTTCCCTTTGCATGTGTCTTGTTCTCTAACATCCACAAGAAGCAAGGGATGGCTATATCTAACCAGGGATTGATTCAGGTGTAGTTGGCTCTCAATGACTCAGTATGTTGGCACTTGAAATTTAGACGTTGGGATAGTTTTGCTACTTTAAAAGTATTCAAGGACATACTGCACTTTTTTCTTTATTTTTATTTTTATTGTTTCATTTTTTGTGTCAAAGTGTTATTATTTGATTTAGGTAAGAGCAATCACATTGAAGAAATTTACAAAGACTCATCAAACCTCTCCATTTAAAAGCCTCTTAAGCTGAATAAAATTATATTGCAATGGCAAGAATAGAAGAATATATGAAGTAGTTCATCACCAGATTGAGGGAGTTTGTTTTATCCTGGCATATCCAAGGCACCAGACCAATAAAAGAAGTTAGAAGCCTGCTTATTTAGTGTTAATTAATATAGCAGATCTGCTCATTCCTTCTGCGCATCTTTTTTTGAATACAGTATATTCTAACTACCAAGTTTTTTTTTTTTTTTATATAAAGCTACCAAGCATTCTATTTAATGCAGTTTAGGTGAGACCTTTCAGGATGATGGGATTATTTTAAGTTTTATCTAGCCATTCCAGTGTTGAAAATTTCTCAACAAAAATTAGTAGGTTTAGGAAGAATAAAATACAGGATGGTTTGTAAATAATGATCCACAAGACTCACCTGACAGTATCTTAAGTGTTGTGGGGATACCTCAGTATGCTGATATGGGTTTGGATTCGTGTAGTAAATGAATAAATGAAGCAGGATATATGCGACCTGAGCCCTCCCACAACACACTAGACATTGCTGGGTAAAGTGGAAGGAGAGTGTTATAAATGGAGCATCTTGTATAAGAGACATCCTGCAGGTGATGGGATAAGTTCCGTCAGTTACAGGATTGTGTAAAGGGATAGTTGATCCTCACTGTACAAGAATAGTTTTTTCCTAATAAGCCATGTGGATGATCGTTGGCTGGGTTTTATCAAATGGTAAGGTTTTACGATGGAAGAGTTGAAAGGTAGGATGGGACTGGAGTGTATTGGTGTTATGATGAGGAGAGGTAGGCTGAGGTGGTTTGGACATGTGGAGAGAATGGGGGATGATAATCGGGTACAGAGGGTGAGAAGTGTTAATACTGGGGGAGGGGTTGGGAGGGGTAGACCGAGAAAGACATGGGATGAGGTCATTAAGTGTGACTTAAGGGTTAAGGGCATGAACAGGGAGGCTGCCAAAGACCGAGCCGCATGGAGAGCCGCCATTAGGTGACCAAGGCCGACGCATGCAAGTATGTTGGAGCCTTCAAAAACGAAACGAAACGAAATGAAGGTTAGTCAGACTTCTCAGCAATTGAGGGTCATGTCTTTCTTATGAAAATGTTGGTTCTCACTACTCAAGAATTTTCCACTCATAGAGTTGATTTGTTTTTGTCTGATGGAACTGGGCCACTCCCACAACTTGAATACTTAATTGTTGCATGAAATTGTATGAGCCATAGTTATGAGGTAAGAATAAATCTCCTTGGTTACTGATTAAACCAACCATCCAGTCTGACTACACTTTATTATTAACTGAACTGAATGGGGTTAGGGATCTCACAGGTTAGAGTGAACACGCTATAGTTGGGAAATCCTTGCACTTATGAGAGGTTTATTGTGTTGATGCGAATGCTGTTCCTGCATTTTATAAAGCATCTTGAACATTGTTATTCCATTACAGTTTTTGTAATTGATCATTGTCAGGAAATAATGGGTGCCCATTCACATAGTAATTGCATTGGATGATTGGAGCCTTATCACATCCAATAGTTTGGTTTTTGGTAACTAAAAATTAAACAAAATCTGCTTGGCTTGAATTTGATAAAATTACTGCTTCCCCAGTTTTGCTCCTGTCTAACCAATTTCTTTCTTGTGCATTTGGGAAATTATTATGGTTACAGTACTTTTTCAGTTCTCTTTTAGAATATTGTTCAGGAAGTTTGCTGTACCTGTAGTAAAGTAAGTAATCATTTTCCGGAATCCAGTAGTTCATGCACTTTTGTACTGTACAGGTGATACCTTTATGATGGAATTTAAAAACCAAATAACAGAAGTGCTGTACATGACATGCAGTAGATCCTCATGATCTGTGAAAGTAACATTACAAGAACATGCTGATTTACATATTCATGAGTGACTTATCAGATGTATATAAGAACTGTCGTTCGAGTTGACACTTCATGTGGAGGCTCAAGACAATGTTCATAGCTGTGCAAGAACTGTTGTTCATAGCTGTGCAAGAACTGTTGTTCATAGCTGTGCAAGAACTGTTATTCATATCTGTGCAAGAACTGTCATAAACATAGTAGCCAATACTTGTACATCAGTTTACAACAGCACTTTAAATTCCATTACTGACTCTGATGATGAAGTTGAGATGGCACTTATGTTCTGAAGATTCATTTCAAATCAGTGAACGATAGTAAAGCCCTTACTATATTCTACATGTTGCCATACTGTCTCATATGCTAGCTTTATACTGGTGTATACTGACAGCAATATATAAAAAATTTCATTTTTGATGTACCACATAAACAGTCATACCAAATTCCTCTGTGAATCAAAGTGGTTTACTCTTATATGTCCTAAAGGTATCACCAAAACTTTTATCGTGTTACAATAAAATATTCACAACATAATAATTCAGTGCTTTTGGCTTGGAGTCTAAAAACATTCATGACAGTAATTCAGTACTCTTGACTTGAAGTATAATTCTAGTCTAGTGTGGTCAGGGCAAGTGATGCAAGTGAGTCCTAATATTGGTAGCACAGTATTTGGAGTCCCAAGCTGATCTGAATGTGAACCTGATGAACTACCGGTTGAAATGGCCCTCCTGCAGCTCACCATCCTCATTTGGGGTGATGGGGAGAAAGCTGAGGGACTTTTGTATAACTGAGCTGTGGAGCACCTTAGTTATATTGGCTACACTGGGGCATCCCTCACCAGCACCTGAACCCTAATATTTATTCCCAGTTATTATGGTACTCTTTATTGACTTACAGTGTGATATGTCAGAGAAAAATAGAGTTTCTGGTCCTTCTTGCATTCAATTGTTGATGGTTTTAAAGAATAATTGACCTAAACTGAACATCCTGGTATAAACAGTGTGGTTGTAACAGAGCAGTTTTGTACAGTACTCTGCCTAACGCTTTGGTGGTGGTTTGGTGTTTTAGTTGGTATAGCTGTATTCTTGGCAGTTTTTGTTTCATTATTAGCTCTCTCATGGTCACAACTTTAGAATTTTCCATCAGTTAACCCCTGATTATTTTATTCATTCAAGAGTGAGTTATATCTGAACCCCTGATTATTTTATTCATTCAAGAGTGAGTTATATGTGCCTGAGAGTGTTAAAGCTATTGGCATTAATCCTCTCAAGTTCAGGGGAACTCTAGTAGTGTATTCTGTTTCAGGTAATGTCAGATTTTTTTTTTTTCCTCTTCTTCTTCTTCCAGCTGAGAGTGAGTTACAGGAGCCTGAGAGAGTTAATTTGCTTCTTAAGACCTTTAACTGTTTTGTATATTACCAATATTTTGTGTGCTTTATTTTTTTAAGTGTTGTAATATATTTTCTTCTGCTTGTAATTCATTTCTTTTTGTTAGTTTATCTCAGAGTAGTTATTTATCAGTTAACATGCTAGTAGACATATGAATCAGGTTTTCCTCTGATAATGTAAATTCATTTTTTCTTTAACACTACTATGACTGTAGTACAGTAATGTAATCAGAAATTTTCCTGTGCCATTTATGGTATTATCCCTTCCTAAGCTTAAAACTGGTAGTACTGCTACTGTACTGTTGTTTTTAAGAATGCAGAATTATTGAACAGCTTGTCAGTCATACCTCTCCCATCAGTAATTTTTATATTTGGAGTTACAGTTGATGTACTCACTTGGCGAGCTGCATATGGAGCCCGCTGAATAACCAACTTTTTGTGTATAGTAAATTTAGCAACCCAGCACTGTAATAAGAATTTTTACAAATTATGCTAAGAGTTGTGTGTTGTATTTGACATTTAACTTTGATTTCATAATATGGTATGTTAATAACCTTGCATACATACACTGTCGTATGGTGGAAGTTTGAATTCTCAGTCTCTTGACATTCAGCTTTCCCTTGAAAATTGCAATCCAGTGTCCTGTGTATGCTAATTTGCAAATTACTATTGAATTATCATGATATGTAAACTTCTAAAATGGCAACTCTCACCATTTTCAGTAGTAAATCTCTTAACAGAGAATACTGTAGTCACATCACAGGTGCCTGTGCATTGCTTCTATTTTCTCAAAAGTATAAT
>JAGKTI010009162.1:0-13684 GCA_018397915.1 Birgus latro
CCCTGCGTCACTATTGTCAAATCACCTCCATATGAAAGCAATGGTGCCACGTGTACTTGCAGCAGAAAAATTGTAATAAATAATATCATTACTCCTGACTTAACGTGACGCTAGTCACGCATTACAATAATGTTTTTTCACTGAATGAGCTGTGGGTGTTATGATAATGCTGGTAGCAATAGCCTACAAACCAAACATTACATAACTGGCACCAATACACCAGCCTCTCCTCCCTCCGTACTCCTTTGCAATCCATAAAATTTGAATTTAATCCTTACTTACAGTTGATTTGTGCAAAAGAATTGCAGGAATGCATGACTTTATGTTAAAGAATCAATAGACTACGTAACGTGTCTTCTTCAAATTCGTTTGTACTGTTAGGATATGAGATTTTCATGTGCAGTACAGAAAGGCTAATAATACTCGTCTCCTGTCGCCCTGCGAAGCTCCTACCCTATGACACCTGGAACCCACGAAATTTTTACTCAGACAGCCTAATGCTGGGTACTGAACTGGGGTCACAAAAAGTGTATGTTTATAGAACAAAATATACTCAGAATTACATGATAGATCAATGGTGTAAGTTTTTGTCATACGTCGCGTTACACCCTGTATATATACTGTATATATAATGCTCCTGCTCCCTCCAATGCATTTATTCAGCTAAGGAGAGCACCCTAGTAGTCAATAGGATAATGAAGATTATACCCAACCCCCTAAAGTTCCTAAGGCCCCTGCATACGTCAATATAATCACCTAGTAGTATTACTAATAAAACGAGAAAGACATGCTTTCCCTGACGAGTGTCTTAGCTAGGAGGATACACTTGTCAGAAAATTAGGAAATCGGTGACCTACTATTCCTACCCAACCCATCTCTCTCTCTCTCTCTCACACACACACACACACACACACACAGGCAGGAAACATATTTATTATTTATGAGGCTGTTGTGTGCTCTGGAATGGATGGAATTGGAGTATTGTGGTTGCAGTAATTGGATGAGAAACATAAGAGATGATTTCAGGGTGGAATAGTGAATAGCCTGGGTTAAAATGGAAGTGGGAATATTACTGTGGAAAACACTATGTACAATTTATATGTAAATTGCTAAGATTGGCACAGTCAAGGGATTCATTGAGAAAGATGGAGTCCGTTTTGTTTTGGAATATATTGATAATGGTTAATGTTATTGATGCTGATGATGCTGATTATGATTTATTGCACTGTGTAGGCTGCTGGAACTGCTGATAGGTAATCGAGCGGTGAACACATCCTCCATTTCATTATCGTCCGCCTTTAGCAAAGCAAAGGGATATAGTCTTTGTTGGCGAGTGTCTGTGTGTATGTATCTGTTCTCAAAAAAACTCGAAAAGTTGTTGACATATTATCACCAAACCTTCAGGAATTAGCAAGTATATGAATGTGCAGAAGCCTATTACTTTTGGTGAGGATTTAATTAAAGACGACCGAATGCTGGCCACCATATATTTTTTAATATATCCTGACTTTTTTGTGAAACGCATTGACTGAATTCCGTAGATTTTTGTGAATTTTCATAAAATTTGGTTTGTGGGTAACTTGTACCTTAGCCAGCAACATATTTTTGCTGCTAATTAGGATTCCGCCCTCGAATGCTTTTGTTTCATCTTTGTTTATTAGCTCTAATGCAATTGTAGGTTATGAGAAAGTGAACGAGGCAGCAGCAAGTTTTCAGTGCTCGACTCAAATGAAAATGGTAGTGCTATCGATGGTAGCTGTGTTATATTTTAAAAATCAAAATATTATTGCATTTTTTTTTCTCAACACAATGGATACAAAGTATTTACTAAACCAGAACGGAAGGCTGTAAGCGGTAATACAAAAGAAAAAAAAATGTAAGAGAGTTCAATCGCAGGCTTGGGCAGGGAACAGATTATTTATTGGAATATCGTTAAAAGAGACCTTAATGATTCTCTCTAGACGCATCAACCTATCCCATACCCATCCTCCGCTGACATCAACCCTACGTTAGTAGCCTGGGGTGTTTGAACACCCCCCCAAAAATTGTATGCTCACAGTTTTGAGCTGTGACATTCTTCTCCTCTCCGGTACCTTCCTGAATACGTGAGGGGAGGGACAACCGAGAGTTTCACACTCCTGCCTCTGGTCGTGTGAAGAATTGACGCATTTTTGTCCTGTGGGGTGTGTAGTCACCCCACGGTACAAACCAACCTTGACATATTTCTCTAGCTATGATTTTAGTAAAGAATCCGAAAATGAAACTTATATAGGAGTTTGTATTTTGTCTATGATGATTTTGAGGAACTAAAAACCATATCTTATAAAATACTGTATACCTCTATCTAATAAGTGAGTGTTAGAACCAAATTTCGATTTTGTTTATCTTCGACCAATTCTTTTACACATATATACTTAAATTTCAGCTACAATGAAATTAACCTGTTCAAGAGTAACTGGAGGAGTATGTTCAAGAAGTTATATGAATATATTAGAAAAATTGGCAGCAATACATGTATTTTGTGTGTTGGGGTGTTCAAACACCACAGGGTACTAACGGTGTTCCAACACATCAGGGAACTAACGCGGGGTTAAACCTCTCCTAAATAAGACAGCCCTGACTGGTATGCAGTATGAACCATGGATATCATAGACAAGTGGGGCTAATGTGGTGGTCTGTGGGGCATCACGGAACAGTCAGTCAAGTCTTAGATCATAGTCTGCCTGTCTATATACCTAAGCTGCTTTCCCCGAAAGACGCACTCCCACACACTCCCAATCTACTCCTCCACACACACACACACACACACACACACACACACACACACACACACACACACATACACACACACACACACACACACACATATTTACTCGTATTTAGCCTCAAGGGAAAAAGGGACAGATCCTCACCGCACCACACAGTACTAGGGTCAACTGCACAGTGCAATCAGAAACATCCGCAGCAGTGCCCGACAGCAGAGCTGGTTTACCCCTGCCACATCATAATGGACCCATCCTCTTACCCGCACCTGACCTGATCAGACAAAATGCAGGAGAATATCCCCTCGGGGCCGGGTCATCATTTATTCATTCAGAATTTCTCTCCAGTCATCCATATCATGCACAGCCACTCTTCCTTGCTTTACAGACATCCCTCTTTCATCTAAAGCTCTCTTAACACTGTCCATCCATCCTATTCATGATCTTCCTCTCAGCCTTACACCTCTTACATCAGATCTAGTTATCTTTTTCACCAATCGCTCAGCATCCATTCTCTCCATATGCCCAAACCATCACAACACTCTTTGTTCAACTCCTTCAGCCATCTCCCGTACAACTCCAGTTCTCCATCGCATTTCATCATTTCTCACTCAATCCATATGCGTCACTCCACACACACTCCTCATACACCTCATTTCCATTACATTCAAACTCTTCCTCACTACTACACCCATATTCCATGTTTCAGCCCCATATAATGCAGTCAGTACCACTACACCCTCATACAGCCTTCTTTATACATCTATTCTAACCGAACGACATCTAAACACTTTTTTCAATCCTCTCAGCACATTTCCTACTTCATTCATTCAAAACTTCAGCTCTGCATCTATTCTTCCATCCACAGCAACATGTGACCCTAAATACTTAAAACGCTCTACCTCCTCAAGTAACTCAACGTTCAAAACTACGTTCATCCACCTACCATCTACCAACCTCTTACACTTCATCACTTTACCTCTTTCTCATTTATTCTCAGTTTCCTTCTTTCACACATCCTTCCAAACTCCTTTACCAACTGTTTCAATCACTCCTCCGAATTAACCACCAGTGCAGTATCATACCCAAACAGCAGCTGATTCAGATTCCACTCTTTACGACCAGCATTCACCGGACTCAAAGCTCCACTTGACAATCTCAATTGCTACATCTTCCACTTTAGCATTCAGATCTCTCATCATTACCACATTCACATTTGCTCCAAAACTCTGCAGACACTCATCAACATTATTACAGAAGGACTTCCTCTCTTCTTCATCCCTTTCACTACCAGGCCCATATGCACTCACAAATACCCACAACTCACGTCCAAATTTTTCTTTCACCCACATCAGTCTCGATGACACCTCCTTCCATTCAATCACACACTGCTGCACTTCCAGGCTCACTAACAAGGCCACTCCTTCTCTCGCTTTTCCTCTATCAACACCCGACATCCTTCCAGTAACACATCCAAACTTAGATTAACCTTTCCCTTTCATTTTTGTTTCAATCAAAGCTAACACATCCAACTTTCTTCTCAAGAACATTCTCCCACTCTCCTCTCTTTTAGCCTCAATCGTACTACATACACGCACATTCATGGACCCAATCTTCAGGGCACTAGGATAGCTCAATCCTCCTTCCCTTTCTATGCACTATCTCGTTGTAGGAACTACAAATACAGAGGAGGGGGTCCTCAGTCCCCTCACCCCGTCCCTTTTAGTCGCCTTTTATGACACGCAGGGAATACTGTGGCAGAAGTCTTGCTATCACAACCTGGCTGCAGAGTGGTAGTCCATCCATCCATCATCTAATCCTACGTTGCCCCATGAGGAGCGTAGAAGCCCGGGGCTAGGCAAGTTGATCCTGACATTTAAGATGAGAGTGACCAGCCTCACTCATCTCTGAGTGGCATTACGTGAGCAATACACCCCAACCACCCCTTGGATATAAACCTTCACAAGCTCAGTCCAATTGGAGTGCCGTAATTACCCACTAAACCACCAGGCACCATAATTTGGTTATATGGTTACCACCCAGCATAGTAAATGGTTTCCTAGTGTACAGGAAACCATTCGGCTTGTCACTCAGTGTAGAGTCACCCATAGGCAGAAGCAAGAGGAAAGAATAAAGGAAAGAAAGACAAACGAGGGAGTGTAAAGTCATCCATAGGCAGAAGGACGAGGAAAGAATGAAGTAAAGAAAGACAGAAGGGGAAGGAAGGAATGGAGGGAGGAGAGGAAAGGGCAGACACCGAGAGCGGAGGAGAGGAATGGAGGGAGGAGAAGAGAGGTGTAGTATTACCACCGCATTATGCTGCCAGATTGCCCCTCCCCCCCACCACAGGGGGGAAGATCATAGTCTAAGTCCAAAAAAAAAAAAAAGTTAGAGTGAAAACTTGACTGTCAGATGACTGCATAGTAGTAGAGCATATTATTTCAAGGACAAATGACAGTTCAGAATAAAATATTTGGTAGAATGACAAGCATTAGAAGCAGAGAAGTTGCAAGGAGGAAGTGAATGGTAGAATGTCAAGGAGGCAGTTGCCGAGGCATGGTGAATGAACCCTAAATTGTGACAAAAGTATAGAGGATGTTACTCCTTTCATCCTCAAGACCTTATTACTTCCCTCATTTAAGCTGGAGGAGCTTGTATGTCTGAGTGTTTGCAAGATAGATCAAAAGTTTTTATTTCATCGAAATTTCGTGGATAGGTGAGCAGTGGGCCAATGATGGCGATTAGATTTGGAGGTGGATTCGGATTCATACTCAGGAAATGTAAAATCTGATTGGCGCTGGCGGAGGCCTACACTCTCTGATACTGCGTAATAGAGCAGACTGAGACTTTAGAGCTGACTGACTGAGGCCGTGAAAGTATTCGTCTGATAGGAAAGGAGGTTTAGAGCAGTAAATCTTAAATTAATTGGCGCTGGCTGAGCCTTGAGCTCTCTTAGTGCTTTCTGGTCATTCTTCCTTCTACGAGGCTACAAGTAACTCTTGCAGTTATAAGCAAAATGTAATTATCTGTGTATAGTAACTAAAAGATATAAAATATATGTTCTCAGTTTGAAGAGGCTACAAGAGAATTCATTTGCCATAAAAAAAGTACTTACACAAACATCCAAATATCTACACCTCTACAGGTCAATCCCTCACATACGTAAGTGCCTGTTTCTGTATGACCAACTTTCCCTCAGACCTACTGTATGTTCCCCTACATACCTATATTCCCCATAGACCTATTTTCCCTTTGAACCTATTTTCCCCCGCTGATCTATTTTCCATCATGGACCTATTCTCCACTATGGCACTATGTTTCCCCACGGACGTCTTTTACCCTCACGGTCCTACATTCTTCCGTAGATCTATGTTCCTTTCATGAATCTATTTTACCTCATGGATCTATTTTGTACTATTAGCCAATTTACCACATGGTCCTAGTTTGTCCTCTGAATATATTTTATCTCTTGTGTCTGGTTTACTCTATGACCCCGTTTCCATCATCGACATTTCTGCAGGATGAATAAATCTGCCAATTAGCCTACTTCATCCACTGACTATTATACATCAGAGGCCTATTTACACAGTGAGCTACCTTCTGCATGGACAGTTTTCCCAGCAATAGAATATTTTCACTGGATCCAAATTTCCTCATGGAACAATTTTCTCCTAATGGAGAAAGGTTTAATTCTCACATGAACTTGTCACATGGGCCTATTTTTCAAAGGAACTATATTTACCCACTGGGCATACGTTCCCACTTAAGACCATTTCACTCAAGAACCTACACCCTCTTGGACCTGTTTCTCCACATGCACCTGTTCACACGCTTAACCTCTCTAACTTTTCCAGTGTTGAACATCATCTTTCTTTCTCTAAACTTCACCGTCTCTTCCTCTCTGAGACTCAGCTGTCTCAGGCGACTAACAGCAAACACTTCTCTTTATCCTTGTACTTTCTCTGTACATTTCAAAACCAAAAATGGCTGTTGTGTATCTGTACACAACAACATATCTTGGTCTCGTGTTCCTCAATTTGAAACTTCTGAATTCCCTACTCTCTGGCTTCAGCTATCCTGTCATTGTCTGACTAAATATATCTGTGTCGTGTACTTCTCCGCTAATTCTACAGACTATGAAAAATTATTTAACCACTTTACTTCTAAGATGGAACACATCCTATAGATTTCTCCATGCTCTGAAATCTCCACTCTAGATGATTTCAATGTTCACCACCATCTTTAGCTCTTCTCTCTTTTCACTGATCCACCTGGTGAACAAGCCTACATCTTTTCTATCCTCCATAACCTAGACCAGATTCTACAGCACCATACCCATATCCCTGATCACCTTGGAAAGATTTCCAACATACTTGACCTTTACCTTACAACTAATCCTTCTGCTTATGCATTTATATTTTCTCTCCTGTGGGTTCTTCCAATCACAGCCTTATCACATTAACCTGTCCTATCACGCCAGTAAGGCCTGTGAACCCTTTCAAGAAGCGGTGGTTGCGGCACTTTGGAGCTGCTGAATGGAAAGCCTTCAGGCAATACTTTTTTATTTTCCCCTGGAATGATTATTGCCCCCATGACCGAGAGCCATCTGAGGCCATCTGAGTGTGCCTTGCATATTACATAGGTTATTCTCTCGGGCATGGAATCATATATTCCTTTCTCGTATCCTGTGACTAATGCAAGAAAACGTCGTTTTAATCATGCTTGTTCTAAAGCTGTCCACAACAGGGAGATGGCCTACAAATGGTACCAGAGCCAACCCACCCCTGAATCTCATCAATTATGTTTCTGCTCGGAATCGTGCTAAATCTGTTCTTTGCCCTGCTAAAGATAATTTTATTTGTACTAAATGCTTTGAACTCTCCAACTCAAATTTTTCCCTCTCATTCTGGCATCTTAACATAACCATTCAAGTAAATTTACTTTGTCATCCTCTCCTCTTCTTTTCTGCTCTGATGGTTTTGTAGCTGCTACTTCTGCTGTTACAGCAGAACTTTGTGGTTAGAGTCTCTCCTCGAAGTCCACGTTAAACGTTAAACTGATGCTGTTGATCCTTCACTTCTTCCCTATGACTTCCTAATGGCTGACATTAAAATTTCATACAATTGATGTGTTTTCTGCCATCATTGGCCTCAGTACCAATAACAAAAATATTTTTTAAAAAAATTCTTTTCACAACCTTCTTTTAGATCGTCAGTAAGGTTTCCGTCAGGGACCCTCCACTGATCTCCTAACCTTCTTTTCAGACTCCTGGTCATCCCTTTTTCTGGACTTTGGCGAAAACTTTGCCACTGCACTTAACATCTCAATGGCTTTCAGTTGGGTCTGGCATAAATCTTTAATTTCCAAACTGCCCTCTTACGATTTCAATCTTTCTATCTGTGCCTTCATTTCTAGCTTCCTTTCTAGTCGTTCTATAGCCGCTGTAGTACACAGCCACCGTTCATCTCTTAGAGCTATCAATATTGGTGTTCCTCAGCGTTCTGTTCTATCACCAACTCTCTCCTTTCAATTCATCAATGACCTTATAAGCAGTACAACTGACCCTATCCACTCGTACGTTGGTGACTCCACCCTTCACCCTTCCATTCTCTTCCCACAGTGCCAGTCTCAGCAGTTACTTCAACAAACGAGGGATGAGAGTATAGCACACCTACCTGTCTTGGTTTGTGTCCCTGTTTTGGGTAAAAGCAATCTTGTTGCTTTGATTGCTTCTAAACCTCAGTTCTTACATCATTTCTGCCGGACAAAATCTTCAGCAAGAGTATCCTCTAATTTTTAACAGTATCCACCTCAACTCTGCATCATCTGTAAATATATTTGAGGTCTCAATCTCTCGGGATTTGTCTCAGAAAGATCATATTACCTCTTGTAAAATCTGCTTCCAATAACTTAGGTGTGCTAAGCCAACTACATATTTTCTTTACCCCTGCACAGTTGTTGACTTTATACACAGGTTTTATTCGCCCCTGTGTACAGTTCAACTCTGATCTGGGAGGAGGCTCCCCACATACATCTCTTCTCAACAAGGTGGAGGCAAAGGCTTTTCATCTCATCAACTCTCCTTCTCTTACTGGCTCCCTTCAACCTCATTCTCTTTGCCGCACTGTTGAATTTTTATCTCATTTTCACCGCTACCTCAATGGTCACTGCTCATCTGAACTGTCTGCTTGCATCCGTTCACCACTACGGGGGATGCGTAGCACCTGTCTAGCAACAAACTCTTATCCCTTTTCTGTCCATTTCATTAATGCAAGAGTTAACTGTTACTGCCTGTTCTTTTGTATGCAACAAGTCACTTGTGGAACTGTCTTCCTTTGTCTATATTTCATACTGCCTATAACCTCCAGTCTGTGAAAAAAAATTGCCAAGGAATCTCGAAATGAACAGATTTTGAATTTGGCTCTGTCATTTTGTTTTTGTTCTTTCTTGGAAGGAACAGTCCTATGGACTTCTGGCTGTTGGTTCTGTTGGGTTGAGGACCAGTACGGAGATAGAAACAGCGAGGCCAGCTTGAGATTTATTCTAAGAGGTCCAGGCATGGGCGCATCCTATCGCTAGTGTGGCCTAAGTCAAACTGCCCGCCAAACCCCAGGCGTGGGCCAGGGGTGCGCGCCGGAACTCCACTTTGTGGGAAAGTTCCTACACAGACACAAACTCCAACACCCCCTCTCCATTGCAGTGAATTCCCCACTTCCTGAGTATTAACACAAAGCACTTTGGTTGAGGAGGAGGAAGGTCACTGCAGTAACAAAACAATTGGCAGATACTGACACTCGTCATTACTCAAGACTAAGCATTACATGACACAATGCTGGCAAAATTTACATGTTACATATATGCTGACTCAAGAACGGCATAATTGCTACAACAATGTGGAATTCAATTACATGCGCTGGAACAACTATTGCTCTGGTATCATGGTTTAAGAGCAACAGTGTTATACACATTACTAAACACCTTAACATGCCTAGGGGTACAAAACAATGCAATGCCATGCTACATAGGTTTCTAGATGTCTTGGGGCGTGTCAACCACGCCACGGCCTCTCCAGGGGATGGAGAGGCTGAGGGTCTTCTCCCCTGTGGCCGTCCTGCCACCAGGGTTCACCCTTGATGAGCGTGGCGGGTGTCTGTTCCCCTGTCTCCTCGTAGGGGCGAGATGGTAGTGATTTCTGAGGGAGGCTCGCCCACTGCCATCCAGCCACACCATATATTGCCTTGGGGCAGGTGCATCAACAGTAACCCCTACACCGTCCCACCATCCCGTCTCCTGGTTTTGTAGACGCACCCACTGGCCTGAGTTGAGAGGGGCAAGGTCGTACGCTGTCTGGTTAAATCCCGTGGCCGCTGCATCTCCAGTATGGGCCATGACCCGTTCCCTGCTTCTCTGCATCCTGGCCCACCGCCTGCTGATCCTGTATTGTATTTTGGCAGTGGGTACGGGGTCTCTGAGCTGATACCCCATCAGCAGCGGGAATGGGGACGTGCTAGTGTCGTGTTGAGGTACGGGAATATGGCCCTGGCAGCTGCTTTTGAGTCCAGGGAGCCTCCCAGGCTGGTGCTGCTCTTCAGCAGCATCTTGACAGACCTGACTTCGGCCTCCGCTCGGCCGTTGGACTGTGGGTAATGGGCGGATGACACTCTCAGCTGCACACACCATGCGGATAGGAACGCCCTCATCTCCCCACTCATGAGGTTCATACCCCTCCAGGATACCGAACTTTCTGAACCATTTACGAGGCCGTCATGAGAAGTGGGCTGGCGAATGTAGGAAACTTCGGCACCAGAATTTTGGGCACTGGAAATTTCAGCACCAAATTTTTGGCACTGGAAACTTCCACACCAGGAAATTTTGGCACCGAGAATATTTGGCACAAGGAAACTTCGGTACTGGTAAGTTTGGGCACCAGGAAATTATGGCGCCGGAAATTTTGGGCACCAGGAAACTTCGGCCTGCGACTTTTGGGCACCAGGAAACCGGCACCGTTAATTTTGGGCACCAAGAAACTTCGGCACCGGGAAATTGGATGTCTAGCATGGAATAGTATTGCCAAGTAGCACTTGTGCCTCGCTGGCCACGCACCAGAGATGGCAATTTGGCGATTTTGTCCCTAGATTTAGCGACTTTCAGTAGTTTTTAGTGACAATTCAAATTGAAGAAACTGAAGACTGGAATCTACTGGGTGACATAGTAGACTACTCTTTCTTTTGGTACAGCAAGTGATATATACTTTGCTGCACTTTAAAATAAATTATGTTAAATATAAAGTTGGTTGCAGAGATATTAACTTTTCAACTTATGTTCGTATTCAGGGTAGCCTGTGTGCACTGCACATACTCACTAATGGTTAAAAACCATATAGTTTTTTTTTTTTTTTTTCATACAGTAAAAACTCAGGTAAAAATTTGGCAACTTCATATTCTATTTTTGCGACATTTAGCGATTTTTTTATTTTTTTATTTTTTATCTAGCGACATTTCAGTGTCCTGAGTTGGCAACTCTGCCACTCACTATCCCGATTATTTGCCCTCAGATGCCTGCAGCAATGATCTTTATTTACAGAAACAAGGTCTTTATTTTCGTCAGTGAATTTATGTGTTTAGTTTCCTGAATTCATCTTGCCGATTTTGATGTTGAAAAACGAGTGATGGATTGTTGCTGTGGAGGAATTGATTTCAAAAACCCTTTTCAAATATCTCGCTGATCTGGAACTACCTTAAAAGTGCTACTTGGCAGCACTATTCCATGCTAAACATCCAATTTCCTGGTGCCCCAGATTACCAGTGCTTAAGTTTCCTGGTGCCCAAAATTCCTGGTGCCGATGTTTCCTAGAACCCAATATTCCCAGTGTCGAAGTTTCCTGGTGCCCAAAATTCCTGGTGCCCAAGTTTCCTGGTGCCCAAAATTCCTGGTGCCAAAGTTTCCTGGTGCCCAAAATTCCTGGTGCCAAAGTTTCCTGGTGCCCAAAATTCCTGGTGCCCCAAATTCCCAGTGCCGAAGTTTCCTGGTGCCCAGAATTACAAGTGGCAAAGTTTCTTGGTGCCCAGAATTCCAAGTGGCAAAGTTTCTTGGTGCCCAGAATTCTCGGTGCCAAAGTTTCCTGGTGCCCGAACATCCCGGTTCCGAAGTTTCCTGGTGCCCAAAATTCCCAGTGCCGAAATTTCCCGGTGCCGAAATTTCGGTGCTGAAGTTTCCAGTGCCCAAGTTTCTGGTGCCAAAGTTTCCTAAAGCCGAGCTGGCGGTACCCCTGGGCAGATGCTCGACCTCCAGTCAGCCAGTTGACTTGTCTGCATAAGCGACGTACTCCTCCCCTTCCAGTTGGAACAGATCAGCCACTGCTTGCTGAAAGGGGTACTCTGGAAGGGTGGATGGGCAGCATGTTTTCTGCCGTTTGTGATGGGATGTTGATTTCGTATACTTGACAGTGCCTCCTCTTCTGCTCCACCTCAGCATCTGTGCCAGGGAAAACATTCATTGTTTGGCAAGCCTGAGCATGGAATGCCTGCCCTGGTGACCTGTGTGGAGGTTAGCTAGGACCGCGCGTTGAAGGGCTGTGGGAATTATGAGGAATTACGAGTCGCAGGCGCCGCTCGTCGCTGGCGACATGACAGTGTCCCCCTGGTGGGACAGGTGCCTCCTCATCCTGTAGTATGGGTGGAGTTCTATCGACTCCTTGTCCTTCCAGTCATCCCAGTCCCTGACACTCACGCGCTCATGGAGGAGCCTGTAGTCCTCACCCTATTGTTCGTCCTCCTTCACTTGACGGAGGGTCACAATGGTGCCTTCTCCATCTACTAGGGAACAGGCCATCGCTGCCACGACCACGGCACATGTGGCCTCGTCTTCTGCCAAGTCTGTCTCGTCGGGTCCGCCCAGGAGCAGAGGGTACCTTGAGAGTGCATCTGCTGCACGGTTCATCTCCCCCTTCAGATACTGTATGCAAAATGAGCACGTCAATGGCTTCTTGAGGTTGAGTATGTGGGGGTTGCTGATATCTTTCAGCTCTGTTTTTGAAGATCTTGGTGAGCACACGGTGGTCTGTGATGAAGGTAAGGTCCGGACATCCCATCAGTAACAGGCGCCTTTTTCAGGTATCATGCAATAGCAAGGGCCTCCCGCTACAACGCTGAGTAGTTTTTCTAGGCCAATGTTGGATGGCGGCTGCCACACAGGGTCAGTTTTCAGTCGCCCTTGCAGCACAGGGGGGCCACTTGAAATACACGCTGGCAGTACTGCTGTATGATCACGAAACTGATGCCAAGCCTGCTGAAGTCGGTGAACACAGCTGTGGGCCATGTGGCGTCGTAATACTGGAGGCCCTTCGCTGCAAGCTTGCCTATAGCCTCCTTTGTCGACTCGAATATGGACTTGAGTTGGCCTCCTAAGTACACTACCTTCACTGAGGGTTTTTCCAATATTCCTCTGAATGACCCCATGAGTGGTGCAATGGCAAGGAATGGCGCCACTTGGTTCACCAGCCCGAACCACGACCGGATATCTGTGAAGGAGGGGCGAGGTAGCATCGGGAAATTGATTATCCTTCTTAGCAAGTCATGGCCAGGCTGATTCTCCTCCCAGGTGAGCAGATAAGCTGCGAAGGCCACGCTTCTCCTGCAGAAGTGGAATTTGCCTGGGTGGAGTGTGAGCCCATTTTGCACACACATTAGTAGGATCTGGTATGTGTGCCAAAAAGCATCGGCGACACTGCGGGCATGCAGGAGCGTGTCATCGACACATTCCAGTTTCCTGGGGATCTCTGCTGTTGTGTCATCAAAGCGCCTGCCAAAGGCGTTCTGACCTGCACAGTGGCCCATGGCTGTGCGCCGGTAGCAGAAGCGGCCCCACGGGATGTTGAAGGTGATCAGCTTCTTGCTCTCCTCATATATATATATATATATATA